>MUZH01003828.1:0-25750 GCA_003012965.1 Juglanconis oblonga | reverse complement strand
TTTTTTTTGGACAGAAAGCACTTCTTGTCCGGCCCATCCCTATTGTCTTTGACAGGTCTCAAAAGTTATCTCGCTCTGGGCGAAGCAGAAGAAGAGCAATATGAAGAAGTAGGAGTAAAACAACAAATGATAAGCACATTTGCATCCATCCGTGCGAGCATATCAAGCCCGAAGAGGGGAGCCGAAGCCCGAGGAGGGGTGGATCCGCCCGTCTCCTCCCCCGCCACCTTTTGTTTCACGATGGGAAATTGTGGGGGAGGCGTGAGCTTTCCTGGAGGCTCTGCAAAGGTCACCTGGTGGCCACTATTAGCTAGCTACTGTCCGGAAGGTTTCTTTTCTCACAGGTGCCAAACGCCCGGTTCTCTCCCACCTTCCGGCTATGGTGCATCCAGCCTGGCTGGAAGGAGAGCAAGATTTACGCAAGCCCACCTGATCGCTGCCGCTGCCGCCGCCGCCTCAATGCATCAGGTAATTTGTTTTCCTTGCCTGGCTGACCAACGAGACAAGCTTGGGATGTCCGCTTCTTGCAGGCTGCATGCGTCGTGCATCATGCAGCCTGGCAGCCCTGGCGAGCGGCCACTAATGTGCCATAGTATAGCTGGCTGTGTACGGTATTATGTACGGTTCACACTTGGTAGCAACCAGCCCCACTGGCACTCCAAGGTGTCTCCATGACAACGAGATCCCTTCGGTACATAGTAGATCTTTCCGGGTTGTTGGTGTCTCAGGTTGGTTAAGGAGAGCGGGGTAGGGCACCCCCCCCCCAACAAAAAAAAAAGGATTTTGTTTTGTTCAAAGGCTGACCGTGGACGGCAACCATGGGTGACCGGGCAGCCGGGTTTGGGGCGCGCCGTCTTCGGAATGGCGCCATACATCATTGTTCCGGCACGGATCGGGATCGGCAACAAACAGCTCTCGGTCTGGCCAAGGTTGCAACAGAGGCCCGTGGGCTTGGTCTGGTAGTCGGGCAGTTTTGGGGGTGCCAAAACTGACTGGTCCTGCCTGTTCATTTCCCGGAGAATAAGCCAGAAATTAGAGTTGCCGAGGGCAGAGATCATGATCCATCCCAAAGGGTTCGAAACGAACGGGTGCACATGACACGAAGCCACGCGGGGACCAAACTTTCGCCCGCCATCACCATCTGTCTCAGATTCAGCTCTGAACCGGTTTGGACCGGCTTACAGGTGATATAGACGTGACCTGGGTAAAGAAGGATGTGATAATTTGCATTTGCAGAAAGAAAACCAACCATATGGCCTGAGCACGCGAGTCCCAGAAGCTTGGGTGCGCGCAAGTTCACATGCTTATTAGAAAACGTCAATACTGAGATCCCGGTTCGTTTTCAGCCTCATCGACCTTATAGGTGGAGTCTATCTCCACTCTAGACAATCAGATGCTAAAGTTAGAACGTGGAGACACAATTCGATGATGATCTGACACCCTGATGGCGGCAGGTCTGCCACTGAAGAGGCAATAGAATTCCAGACTTCTATGTGCCACTCCGAGGAGGAAGCCAAGAGAGCCGTCCCGTCGGAACTTCGGTCTGTGGAAGTCTTTGGTAAAATCATCATGAAAGTTGCCATCTGAATGGTCTCAGATCAAGTACCGGGCGTCCGATGTGCAAGAATTGGCTCCACTATGCCAGGACGAATGACGATGGAGACATTGGAGATGTTCTGTCGAATCTGGACCATGAGCAGGCATACCAAGGCATGCTCGGCACGAAGATACCATGGTAAGATTGGGGCAGCATCCAGATTGGGAAAGTCTTGAAACGATATGGCAGGTTTTGTTGTGATTCTGCCAGTGATCTTCCATGGTAGTATGAGTCTGTTCGGCTCTGTCCCTAGGGCGTTGCACCTCCTCACCGCCATTCATCATCAACACGTGACGAGTCTGAACTGCACGGAAGATCAGTTGAAGCACTATGTTGATCAGAATGACACTGTGTGTGACAGCCGATGAAAGGCGGTTGGCACGAAGTACGCAATTATATACTTCATGAACGTCAGTGGAATGTCGATGGAACGTTGTCCGATATCGATTCGGCCACCACATTGGTCAATTGAATGTCAGCCTACTCATAAACGCAGCTAGGGTCTCCGCTGTGGAGTGCGGAGTTGACGGACAGCGAGGAGCTCATCAATGCCTCGGATCAAGGACGCCCCAAACAATACACTATGCTGTACAACGAGGCTAGGTCGAGCCTGGAAGGAGGACCGACCAGAAGGACGCCCGACCAGAAGGACGCCAAGAAGCAAGTGAGCCGAGATGAGACAATAGTTCCTGAATGATCAACGATCTCCAGCTGATGTTGATTGCTGCTTGATTGTTGAGAGTTGACGAAGACGAGGACCGAAATCCATCGGAATCACGAAGGGGCTTGCCAAGCTCAGTGAAAGTATCCGGGCCGAGCCACGGAGTTGTGGAATTCCAGACATTCGGCAAGGAAGTCATCCATCTGGGGCCGAAACTGGTTATCCGGCAGACTGGGTGAGCGCGGACGAAAATAGCAAGGTTTTGTGGGTTTGTCATGCTTCGCAGGGCTTCGTAGGGCAGCAGGGCAGCAGGGCAGCAGGGCAGCAGGGCACACTTTGATCATTGGCTGATGAGAGACAAGATTGGTGGTTTGGCCGTGGACGAAGGATGCATTGTGAATTGGTGACTGCCAATCGATGGACCCAGACCAGGCGGAAGATTTGGCTGTTCCAGGGACACGCACCCATTGGCCAGGCTCTAGACGCGAGAACCCTGATCGACGCGGCTGTACACGACCGCTATTGTTCACGTCTGCACGTCTGCACGTCTTCTCCGGCTGCTCCGGGGACCGGCGACGTTGGAGGCGCAGGAGCGGCAGGCCACAACAATGCAGAATGCGACGATCACAGCCAGCTAGGTCGTCCAGCCGCGCGTGATAAAGGTGATGAATCTGCAGCCGACAAGCTAACTCGCTAGTTCGTCTGCACGTGGAAATTGTCAACCTGTCAGTTCGACGAAGCGAAATCAAAGGCTGCATTCGAAGGCTGACTGACGCCATCTGCAGGAAGCTCCGGCGAGGATTTGCCATCGGTCGACGATTGCGGCTGAAGGCGTCGTTTTTGTCAGTGGTACCGGCGTGGTATCGGCATGGTGCCGTTCACCTACGATGTACCAAGTACGCTGTACTAGGTACGCAGTACTTTGTACAAGAGGAGAGACGATGTTGTTGTGTTGGGATGATGCTTCTGGTGGAATGCCAGAATGACCGACTGGGTGGATTTGGCTTTGGCTTTCGGCAATCTGACCAATCAACCATGCAAGGTTCGTGCGGCTAAAAAGGACAAGAGCCGCCATACCTTTTTCGGGATAGCTCCACGTGGGGCAATCAGCTCTCAAACTCAACCTCATGATTGTGCTGCTGCTTGCAAGGCCCGAAGACTTGGTCACCGTGGTCACCGTGGTCACCGTGTCAGCGTGGTCACCAGCGCCGTCTCAACCACCACTGAAACCCTGAACGTTAGGGCCCGAGTTGCAACTTGCGCGTTAGTCGAGAAGCTACTCCCTACCACTCCCGAACGGCAGTTGCAATACGAGCTGGTTCCGAGCCAAGATCCTCGGCCCTCACCGTTGTTTGACCACCGAAAGTAACATTGTTGCGCATCGCGGCTTGCCAACGTGACAGGAGAAGAAGACCCCTAGCTGTCCGTCCAAAGACCGACCCTACCACAGCACAGCACAGCACAGCACAGCACAGCATCTCATTGTGTCAGAGAACTTCATCTTCGACAGGTCTGGCGTACGCCCGTACGCCCGTACGCCCTGAGAAGCACCGGAGACTAGGACCAGGACTGGCCTCATCAGCTCCTGCAGCTCACAAATCTCCCGCACGTCACACACGTCACACACGTCACTCACGTCACTCACGTCACCCTATGTCGCCCATCCACGAACGAGAACTGTGATATCGAGCCCCTGACCTTGTCGACCTTATCGACCTTGTCCCGCTGTGGCGGTCTCGTTTTGAGTTGTCACTGCTCTACCAGCTAGCCTCGCCAGACGAACATTTTCTCGGCACATCCAACGAGACCCTTTCCCGGTTGCAAGTACCAGCAGCCAGCCATGGAGTCCGAAATCAGAACCATCCTGCCCAACATTGACCCGATCGTCTCCGAGTACTCGGCCGGCTACCTGACCCATGCTTCCACCTCCTGGACGGGAGACGAGGACCAGACCGGCCCGTCCCCACTAGCCGACGCCGCTTCCGTGGTGACGGAGCTCCTATTGTCTGCCGCCGGGGACTCGAACGAGAAGACGCAGAAGATCCAACAGCTGGTCGAGAAATGGGTTGAGAAGTATGAACAGGCCAATGGCTTGTTGGAGAGGAAGGGCCCGGCTGTTCGGAGGCTGGACCAGTCCTTCCAGGTCGGCGCTCAGAATAACGTGTCGTCGACCTTGGCTGTGGCTACCGGTGCTGTGGATCTCGAGGCTGCTAATGCGAGGAAGGTCGAGTCCAAGGTTGACCGGAAGAAGCTGGAGAAGGCTGAGCGCAAGATCGCTGCCAAGCAACAGAAGAAGACCTTCAAGACCGTCGAGTATGAAGCGTCGCGGTTGCTCGACCAGCCGGACAGCACCCAATCATATGAGGAGTTCTACATGGCTGTCAACCCTCTGCAGACCGTCGGTTCTGGTGGCAAGTCCAAAGACGTCAAGATCGACAACATTGATGTGTCCATTGGTGGTCTGAGAATTCTGACCGACACCACCTTGACGTTGGCCTACGGTCACCGTTATGGTCTGGTTGGTAACAACGGTATTGGTAAATCTACGTTGCTGCGGGCCCTTTCTCGCAGAGAGGTCCCTATCCCTACACATATCTCTATTCTTCATGTTGAGCAAGAGATTACTGGTGACGACACTCCTGCGCTCCAAGCTGTTCTTGATGCCGATGTTTGGAGAAAGATTCTTCTCAAGGACGAAGCTGTCAGAAACCCCCCCCCCCCTCCTCTCCTCCACCTTTATAAATTCAACTGCTCTGGTTCTCACAGTAGAAATAGGAAACCACCGGCAAGCTTGCAGAGATAGAGGCTCAGCGCGCCACCATGGCAGACACCTCGGTAGACGCCGTGAAGTTGGATCGCGACCGTGAGGCGCTGGACCAGAAACTCACGGACGTTCAAGCCAAGCTCGCAGAGATGGAGTCGGACAAGGCCGAATCAAGAGCAGCAAGTATTCTCGCTGGTCTCGGTTTCTCGCCCGAGCGGCAACAGTTTGCCACCAAGACCTTCTCTGGAGGCTGGCGTATGCGTCTCGCTCTAGCCAGAGCACTGTTCTGCGAGCCAGATCTCCTACTTCTCGACGAACCGTCCAACATGTTGGACGTCCCCTCCATCACCTTCCTTTCCAACTACCTTCAAGGCTACCCCAGTACGGTTCTGGTCGTCTCTCACGACAGAGCTTTCCTGGACGAGGTGGCCACGGACATCATCCACCAGCACTCAGAGCGTCTCGACTACTACCGTGGCGCCAACTTCGCCTCCTTCTACGCCACCAAGGAAGAGCGGAAGAAGACGGCCAAGCGCGAGTACGAGAAGCAGATGGCGGAGCGCGCCCACTTGCAGGCCTTTATCGACAAGTTCCGCTACAACGCGGCCAAGTCCTCAGAAGCCCAATCCCGCATCAAGAAGCTGGAGCGCATGCCGGTCCTCGAAGCGCCCGAGGCCGAGTATAGCGTGCACTTCAAGTTCCCAGACGTCGAAAAGATGTCGCCGCCCATCATACAGATGACTGGTGTCACCTTCGGCTACAGCAAAGACAAGATCCTGCTGCGCAACGTCGACCTCGACGTCCAGCTCGACTCGCGTATCGGCATCGTGGGTCCCAACGGAGCGGGCAAGACGACGGTGCTCAAGCTGCTCATCGCCACACTCCAGCCGCTCTCGGGCCTCATCTCGCAGAACCCCCGCCTGCGCATCGGCTTTTTCGCGCAGCACCACGTCGACGCGCTCGACCTCACCACCTCGGCCGTCTCGTTCATGGCGAAGAACTACCCGGGCAAGACGGACGAGGAGTACCGACGCACGCTCGGCGCGTTCGGCATCACGGGCACCACGGGCCTGCAGAAGATGGAGCTGCTGTCTGGTGGTCAGAAGTCCCGTGTCGCCTTCGCCTGCCTGGCCCTGACGAACCCGCACATCCTCGTGCTGGACGAGCCGTCCAACCATCTCGATATCGAGGCCATGGACGCCCTGTCTGAGGCGCTGCAGCAGTTCCAGGGCGGTGTGCTCATGGTGTCCCACGACGTCACGATGCTGCAGACGGTCTGCACGAGCTTGTGGGTGTGTGATGGGGGCACGGTGGAGAAGTTTGATGGCACGGTGGCGGATTACAAGAGGAGAATTACGGCCCAGGCTGATGCGCAGGGTGTGGTTGCGAAGCATTAGACAGGGAACGGGGTGCTGAGCATGTATAGATCGCGTTCGTAGATCTGATGAGGCCTCACGGGCAGGCACGGGGAATGGAATGGAATGCATCTGATCTGCTTTATGGTTACAAGAGAAAAATGATCCACTCTCTATGTCCCTTCCCCCCAACTCCTGTGATGGGATGCGCAGCAGTGGAAGATACAAGGGTGAGAGACGGCTTGAAGATCCCTGTCCAACTTTGTTGCCCGGCCTCTTTACGTCAACTGTCCATGGAACAAACGAACGTATCTAGCAGTATGAGTAGTACTAAGCCGAACCCTCTATATTCTCATCAATACCTCTAGAGCCAGGATGGCTGACTGACGTCTATCTATGGAAACGCCGCGAAGTGTGGGGATATCACTAGGGAAATTCAGAATCGAATGCTCGCTCTGCTTTTCCGCCTCCCATTCCAACGCCCGGTGCTCTCCAGTCTCGCGGCATATCCTGGACCATGTTCCAGTTGACAAGTCGAGATTTAACTGTCTTTCGAAACTGAGACTGTCCGCATCCACGTATTCCAGTCACCTGCGAAGAGGATTCCTCCCTTGGGGGGGGGGGGGTTCTCCCAACGCAGCTTACTCATGGAGGGCCATGCCGCAAGCGCCCGTGCATCAAACCATACCACCACCAGCCGGTCCGCCTCAGGCTAGCCTCAGACCTGCGAGGAGCAGCCCCAGAAATGCCTAGGTGATCATCTTTGTCTTATATCCAGTCGCGCCCATTGCCATTAGGCCAAGAGCCAGCATACTTAGTCCTCGAACTTAATGCCGTTGCGGACGTTGGTGTCGATGGCGCCACCCTTGTAGCTACCGCGCTTCTTCTTGTTCTTCTCCTTGGTGAAGCCCTTGCCCCGGGTCACGGACAGATCCTCGTGGGCCTTGCGGCCCCAGCCGTGGGCGTTGTCCTCGAAGGCATTCGACTTGAACTTGTCCTCGACCTGGATATCTCTGCGGACGCGGGAGAAGGGCTCGTTCTGGGTCTTGACGGGGGGGCTCTTCTTGCCGCGGTTGTTGGTCTTGGTGGGGTCAGGGGGCAGAGGCGGGTAGATGTCGGGTGAGGTCTTGCCCATGGTCACGGAGGAGTCGGACTCGATCTTCATGGGGGGAGAGGGATCCTTCTTAACGGGGGCGTCGGAGTCCGAGTCAGAGTCCGAGTCAGAGCTAGAGTCGGAGGAGTTGGAGCCGGATGAGGGCAGCTTGGTGTTGGCGGCCTTCTTAAGGGTCTCGTCGTCAGAGTCATTGTCAGAGTCGGAACCGCTGGAGCTGTCGCTGCTAGCGTCGCTGGAGCTGTCAGAGTCAGAGCTAGAGTCAGACTGCGAAGGAAAGCAGTTAGTAGAAAATTCAATGGGAGAAGATCATGTAAAGTAAGACTTACGCTCCTCTTTTCAGCCTTGACGGCGATGTCCTTCTTGATGGTGGCAGGCTCCTCATCCGAGTCACTGCCACTGCTCTCGTCCGAAGAATCGGCCTCAACCTTCTGTTTCTTGGCCTGCGGTTTCTCGTCCTCCGAGCTTGACTCGTCGCTAGAATCGTCGGAGCTGGAGTCGGAGCTGGAGTCGGAGCTGGAGTCGGAGGCAGAGTGCTCGCTGTCGGAAACAGCCTTACGCTTCAGGGGGTTAGCCGCAGCCGCGGAAACAGACGCAGCACCCAGGCCGGGGTTCGCAGGGGCTTCGTCGTCGCTGGAGGAGTCAGAGTCGTCCTTCTTGGCCGCGGCAGCAGCAGCACCACCATCAGCCTGCTCCTCCTCGTCGCTGTCGCTGTCGCTGTCGCTGCTATCGGAGCTGTCAGAGCTGTCGGAATCGGCAGAAGCCTTGGCCGGGGCCTCGGCATCCTTCATCTCAACATCGCTCTCGTCATCGTCATCGCTGCTGCTGTCGCTGCTGCTATCGCTGTTGGAGCTGTCGGAGCTGTCGGAGGCGGAGTCATCCTGGGGCTTGACGGCGGTGTTGTACTTCGCGAAGATGTCGACGAGAGTCTGCTGTCCAGCTCTCTGGGTGGCGGTGGTGGCGCCGGCCCGACCCCGCTTGTTTCGCTCCTCCTTGAAAGCAGCGCGCGCGATGGGAAACTGATGGGTGGAGAGGAAGTCCTCGACCAGATCGAGAAGTTTGGGCGGAGTGGAAGGGTTGTCGGACAGTTGGGTGTCCTTGGAGGCCTTCTCAGCCTCCGTCTTCTTGGTCTTGGCCATGGCGTCGTGGTTGGCCAGAGAGGAGGAAGAGAAGGTTGAGGGCTGGAGGGAGGTGTTGTTGGTGAAGAGCCAAGCTGGGGGAGCTGACATCAATAATAGCAGGAGAAGGGCAAGTGTTTGTAGGAATGACGTAGAAGCAACTTGCAGCTCCCAAAATTGGGTTGGGTGAAGGTTGGGTAAACTTCTGTGTCGCCAGCAGATGAAAGGGTTGAAGTTCAAATTCCAAGTGACGGCGCAAAAAACAAGGGAAGAAAAAAAAAAAGGGCCCCACAGAATCTTATCGCCGAAATGGCATCTGATAAGATTAGCAGGGATCAATCCCTGCTACTAGCATACCTTGCATACTTGCAGACGACATCTCCATTACTGGCGCACTCACTGCAATCCATTCCCAAATCATTCTATGACATCCAGGCAAACCACTCCAAAAGTCACATATCACGCACAGAATGACCCTTTCTGCCTGGTCCAGCTCTCCACAAGACGTGTTGGCATCATCCAAGAATCTCACAATTCACAAAGAAAAGCTGCACAAGAGAACACAAACTCCATGAGAAATCATACAGGAGCCCCCCCCCCATATAGATTGACATACTAGGCAGATTATGCAGAACCTCGGAGGCCGTATGAGATACTGAAATCACAGTATTATGATGACAACATCATGCATGGTATTGGGCCAATTCCACCGTATCTTATCAGACTGTTGGGCTTGGATGAGAATATATTATGGCTCGAGTGGCCTGACAAATAACAGATGAACCACGTCTTCTTCATCTGGGAGTGAAATCCCGCTGAGGGTCGCGACGACGACTCTGCGTATACGAGCCATGACGTGAATTTCTCTCCCCAGTCCGTATTTTGCGAAGCAGACATATCGTGGACAATGAAGTCAGCTTAGGGATGAGTCGGATCTGATCAGGATCTGGCGCTCTGACGTCCTTTTGGCATATTGTGAGAGGTAAAGACCTATTCCTTTTCCCGTCTGGCAGGTTCGGAGTCTCATACTCAGATCACGTATGGGAAACTGGGGCAGCGCTCCACATGAGGGAAGGTCACCACGACAGATGCTGTCAGTTGGCCTGACGCAGGGCTACACCCTGCGGTCTATTGGATCTTGGAATTTGTCTTCAAGAGGATATGAGAAGCATCTTGGTTGCCGGAAGCCGCGAGCATGACAACACCACACGCGATATACCTCGTGGGCTTAGAGAGATCGGACAGTCTGTTGATCTACGATCCTGTGGTGAGCACTTAGACGTACTGGTAGTAAACCCCGTTAGTTGTATGCAGAAGCAACCACAGAACTCAATGCTCTCCACCCAGCCAGCCCGACTGGTTCATGACCAGCAAGGCCGGAACATTGCTCAGATCAAGGACAAGGACATCAAGAACCTGGATCATCGCTTCGACAAGCTGGGGAACACACAGGCTGCTGGCCTCACCACGCTCTCGACCACGCGGGGGGGGGGGGGTTTCTTCGTCCATGAATTGGTTCTGGGGAGTATGGTTATGGGTCTGGTTCGAGTTTCCTTTCGGTCTTCCATAGTCACTCAATGTCGTATTTCAGGCTTCTTGCGTCCTTATTGTTCTGGGCTCCGGGGCCATTGCTCTCGATTTCTACTATTTTGCTGGGTCTCATACAACTGCAGGAAATACCCCCGGGGGTGTGGGCCTGGTACGGCAACTCAAGATTCTTGAGTCACTCCGTCCTTCACTAATGCTTGTATTCTGCGACCTCTACCTTCCAAAGCTCCTACCAAAATACCCCCCCCCCGGGGAGACATCCTGTACCTGCAGAAAGCAGGGATGGTCTCCCATACCTCGAGCACACCGCCGCGCAAAGGGACCGTGGCACAGATTGATCCACATCTTGCATTATCAGGACCCTGCTGCTGGTGGTCCTGCACTCACCATCCAGTACCCGAGGTTCGTCTTGTTTGAGACGGGGTCGCGGCATGTGACGTTTCCGTCTATGTGATTCCAGTGGTGAGCATTTTCTAGCGGCACTATGAATGTGAGGTGGTAAAGGGTACATACAGTGTTGGCGGTGACGGGGAGCCTTGGGCGATTCTGGTGGGAGAAGATGGGGTTGTGAAAGAGGTGATGATGGCAGTAAGTCCAAAGGAGTATAACTCACAATCCGCTTGACCGGCTTTGACGGCGGTGTCGATTATGTTGTACACGTCCGAGTTGCCCAGCCTGTTTCATTGGATGCGTCCAGGTCAGCGTTATCTACTCAGCAACGGTTTCCGGTATCGACATGATACCTCAACTTCGGTTCTTTTCCACAGGTTGGGTGGGGTTGCTGACTTGATGTCCAATGCCGGGTCAACCAGGAAGGCCGTCGCAACATAGAAAGTACAATTGTTAACCGTATCTAGTGCAGACCACGGCCAGCTGCTGGGCAACGGGTTCATGACAAGGGATATGTTCCAGTAGCCGTTACTAGTCTTGGCGGCGTACTTGTCTCGGAGATTCGCGCAATCAGGGGCGAGACTGCCAGGAGGAGTCTTTATCTTGCCCATAACGACGGCGGTGCTGTCGCAGAACTGCTGTGGGCCGGCGATGGTCGGGACGTAATAGCTGCTGCTGTTGTCATCGCGCTGCAGGAGAGACCCTGGATGATGGGTGGAGGATATAGGAGAAGCCCATACAGCGCCGAGGAAGAGGAAGACGGCAAGGAAAAGGATGAAAGGCTTCGAAGGCTGCATGTTTTCATGCGGAGGAAATCGTCAAGTTCACAGAGTGAAAGACAGTGGAGGATATTTGCGATACTGATTACCGTATGCTATTTTCGACAAGAAACGATGCTGGGTGTGGAAGTGTGGGAAGGTGAGAAGAAGAGGAAGAGGAAGAGGAAGAGGGAAGGAGGCCCGCGCAGGCAAGTCCGAGAACCTTAGCAATTTCTGCCCAGCCCGGTGGCCCTGGTTGTGGACCATGGGCGGGCGTGATCCAGAGCAAAAAGCAACCAAAGATAGACTAACCGGTCAAACTCTGGCAATTTCAGAGAGCAAGCGAGACAGTCGCGCAGATTGCATACCGCCCAGGTACAGAAAGACTCAAGCCTGTGCCGTATGGGCAAAGAGCGCTCAACAACTTATAAAGGGGCATCTTGAGGTCGCTGCATTTAGACGCCGCCGCCCTCCCATGGGTTGGTCCGCAAGAACTTCCAGGCTGACCATCAGACACCACTCCTCCAAAACAAGATATTTCCACGCTACATAACCCTTATATGTACATCATCCAAAATGCCCATCACAGGAGGCTACTGGCATCTCTTCTTCTGTTGATTGATGTTTTTGTTTCTAAATAATCGATTCTTCCGTGCTGAAGCCTATCATCATATGTGAACCACATCCAATGCAATGCCTAGCCATCACAGGTGCTTTCCTAGGCTCCCATTCTCTCGTCAGCTGTCTGTCTCTGAGCGCAGACTGTTATCCTTGACTAGCGTACGCGATGTAGCCCTCGCTATCTCGCCGCCGTGCCTCGACGGCCCGGATCCAGTATCGAAATTGAAGACTCTCCCCAGTCTCTTTTGTCGTTTATCCACCAGCGACACCGGCCTCTCATATGCCCTCCTGCGATAGAATACCTCCGGTGTCTCGCCCGGCTTGGCATGACCTTGATCATCGACCAAGAGGTCGCGGGGAAATATTGGGGCAGTGGCGAGGTGTGGCTGGTCCAGTTCATACCACTCATCCGATCCCTCGTTCGTCTCGGCGGTGCCATCAAGTTGGTTGAGCAGGTGCTTTCTAAGCAGCCAGCCCCATGCCTCTGCCGATCTTTTTAACCAATGCCTTCTTCAGATACCACTCTCTTGCTAGAGACCGCGTCGTCTTCGCAAACACAGCCGGTGCAACCCTGCCCCTCTCTACCGCACGCCCCAGCACGAAGATCGCATCCGCCAGCGCCCTCTCCTCGGCGACAAGCTCATACAGCTGGTTTCCCACCACAGTCGGCGCCACAAGCAGCTGATCGATATCCGGTTCCGGCAGCCGTGCACTGCTCTGAATCCTCTCGTCGGCGCGGCGCATAGTGTCATGGAGGATGTTGGTGTTGTTCTGGAGCAGGTTGGAAAGCTGGGTCAGGACGCCGATATCAGACTGCATGGTGCTCATGGCATTGAGCATGGCAGTCCGTTGAGCCTGCAGGCCTTGTAAGCTCGAGTCATTCTGCTCTCTCGTTCGCATGCGCGTTTGATGGAGGGTGGTGGCCAATTGGTGTAGGAGAGCGTCCTTCTCTGGGTTCGGCGGTATTGGTGGTGCTGGTACAGAAGAAGGGGAGGGGATGTTCAAGGTCAACGGCTCGTCCATAAGATCAGGGGGCGGAGGCGGCTTTTGCTTGGGCTGAGGAGGTATGGCTTGAGAAGGGCGCTGCTGCCATTGTTGCTGTTGTATTGACGGTGGTGGACCGGGATACTGCGTGTGGTTCGGAGGAGGGAAGCTGGAGATGCGCTGGGGATCTGCGGGGGACATCATCGGAGGTGGATTCCCGGCTTGGTATGAGCCCGGAGGAGGAGGTCCTTGGTATGGAATTTGAGCAACAGAATGCCCGGCTGGAGGGTACGGCTGTGGTGGTCCTTGCTGCTGAGGTTGTTGCGCCTGAGGAGGCAAAGGTGGAGCACTGTCATACCTTGACATGCGATTATTCGCTGCAGGTACTGGTGATTGCATTCTGGAGTCATATTGACTCGGCGGTCGTGTTACTCCCGGAGGCAGAGGAGGTAGCGAAGGTGCGCCGTCTGCTCGGGGAGACTGTTGTGATGATGGTTTCGGGGGTGGAGGAGGCGGTTGCCCATTCGGTACGGAGGTCGAGTGTGTGGAACTCGACGGTCTCGCGGAGAGTTCTTGCGGTAATGGAGGCACAGGAGGTGGTGTTGGAGTGGCTTGTGGCTGGACCGGAGGAGGTCGTTGGGCCGCTCCTCTTGCGATCACGGGGGGTTCTTTTGCGAAAATGTCTCGCAAAATGGTGAGAAAGTCGAGTATGTTCGATTTCTGCACATATCGGTTAGCCAATATGTCGGCAGCCTTCCATGTCTATACCAACATACATCCCAGAAATCTGCCCAGCCAACGAGGTACGGATGGTAGACCTGTCCCTGAGGGTCGACATGCTGTCCGGGCCTGACCACCATTGTTTCTGTGGGAGTAACGTAGACGAGAGGTGCCTCTCGGGGGTATGCGTGGGGAACCCATAGCGATAAGGGAAAACGGTATGTTGTGCCTCGGAAGACTACTGGTATCGTCCCGGAAAGATGGAGGAGGAGGGCAGATGTGCCGTTGGGAAACGCTGCGGAGTCAGTCGTCAACAGGAGGTTCCGGTGAGAAATTGAGAAGTGGCTCGTACTGTGAACATCGGTCCTCGGTGAAAGAGAAGGATACTGTGACAGCGCCTGGGCTACATCGTTATATGTGCGGTTGACATCGTGGTATTCCTATGGTTGTCAAGAGGGGTCAGTTCCCGATCCCCAGACGTGACAGTGATAAGCGTGCGACGAATTGCAACCACCAACGTACACTGGTTAGGACGCTGTAGAGCCAGTTGAGAACATGCTGCTGGACAACCATGGTTGTTTGCAGAGCGAGGAATGGGATGGGCGGGCGTCAGTGTCACCGATGCATGGCCGAGTGTCGTCGTCGTTTGAGGCGAGTTGGGCTGCATCGTGGAGTTGGTGGGGAGTTGCATCACTTCAGCCTTGGCGATACCAGTATCGGTTCGCGGCTTGATGAAGTGGCTCGTGCTTTACTGCCGACGAGTCGGCCGATGACGGCTCCGGGCAGTCCGTTCGGCGAAGACCTGGGAGCCTTTGAGGCGTTCTCTCTTTTCGAGACGATCAATCCACGCACGTCATTGCTTCCGCCGGATTCGCCTTCACATCAGAGCTTTTCGTTTGCATATTTCCTCTGATGAGGAGCCATGCAACTCCATGATGTCTATGATCGTGAATCAGGGGGCCAACCCAACTTGCCTTGCCAAGCAGTCTCAGTTTCCATGACACCATGAAACTTGACCTGGCAACGAGACAAGCAGCAACAAGCAGCAGAATTCTGCCCGACAGTTGGCGTGTCTACATGGTACATAAAACGGTCGGGCGCTATCGGAGCCGGACATGCGGAGGAGTGGCCTCTTCACCTTGTCCCGGAAGACATGGGGATGGATTGAGTCGGCTTAAACGGTGACGGCCACACACATGCAACAACATGCGACATGTCCAAAAAACACACAAAAAACGAGACAAGCAGCTTACAACCCTTGCTTGTCTCGATCACTGATCACTGGTCACACGAGTCGGCGGAAGGACCGGCGCTCTGGGTTTCTTATTCCTGTTAGAATTAATAACACCAAGGCCGAGCGGCGTTTCGTTTCGTTTCCATATAAGAAGCCTCGGCCCCCTTCCTCCTTCCTAGGATTGCGTGTCTTCTCTCCTCTCCTGTCTTCAACACCCTTCTGCGCCAGGCCAACAAGCATATTATTTTTCAGTCTACCACGCATGCTCGCGGTTCCACGGAGATCTCGCACGGCTGAGGAGTATATCAGAGCAAATTCTGTATACTCCTTGCGTCAGGACTTTTTCCCTATCTGAATCGTTCTTCTTCACACACTCAGCACAGCAGCCTTTCTCTTGAAACACAGAGTCAGATCACCCAAGTCATGCTACCTCCCATTCCAGTCTTGTCCGACTATGGAATCGCTCCAGCTCGTGGCTTCCTCCCGGAAGTCCTGCCGTTGACAAGACTCCCGGATCCATACTACAACAAGTGGGAGGCCATCACGGCCAACCTGCAGGCCCTGATCCTCAGCGGGCGCCTCCGAGGCGTCATCGACCGCCTCCCCGTGCTCTCCACCACCGGTCTGGAACACGATGCAGAGTGGCGGAGGGCCTACAACCTGCTGATTTTCATGGCCCACGGGTATATCTGGGGTGGTGACAGCCCCAGCGACCGTCTTCCGCCGTGCATCTCTGTGCCCCTGCTCGAGGTCTCGGACTACCTTGAAGTGCCGCCTGTCGCCACCTACGCGGGCCTCTGTCTCTGGAACTTCAAGCCGCTCTTCGTCGACGAGGATATCGAGGACCTCGATAACCTCGCCACGCTGAACACCTTCACCGGCTCCTCCGACGAGTCCTGGTTCTACCTCGTCTCTGTCGCCATCGAGGCTCGCGGCGCCCCCATCATTCCGCTCATGCTGACCGCCATGGCTGCCGCGCGTGAAGAGGACGCTGCTACTGTCACGCGCTGCCTGCGGGCCTTCGCCGAGCGCCTCGACGACCTTGGCGTGTTGCTGCAGCGCATGAATGAGCATTGTCACCCGACCATTTTCTATGACCGCATCCGGCCGTTTCTGGCGGGCAGCAAGAACATGGCCGAGGCGGGGCTGCCCGACGGCGTGCTCTACGAACTTGACGACACCGGCCGTGGCGAGTACCGCCAGTACAGCGGTGGCAGCAATGCGCAGAGCTCCATCATTCAGTTCTTCGACGTCGCGCTTGGCATCGAACACCGGCCCACAGGGGAGAAGCGCGACACGTCCCCTTCGGAGTCTGATGCCCGGGGTAGGGCCCCTGCACCGCGCCACAACTTCATCATGGAGATGCGCAAGTACATGCCGGGCCCGCACGCCCGGTTCCTCAATGATGTTGCGTCCGTTGCGAATATCCGCGACTTTGTGGAGTCAAGCGGCGACCGGGAGGTCCGCCTCGCCTACGATGCCTGCCTCGCGATGCTGAGCAAGCTGCGTGATAAGCACATCGCCATTGTCACGCGGTACATCGTTACGCCGTCCAAGGTCGTGCGTGCTCGCAGCCGCAGCCGCAGCCCCGAGGTCGTCCGCCAGCGCATTAACCTTGCAACCGCGTCCCGCCAGTCGCAGACTCACGTTCCTCAGTCCGTCAAACGTGGACCGCAGGGCATCGCGCTCGACACAACGTCGCCCAAGAACGACTTGAAGGGCACCGGCGGCACGCAGCTGATGTCGTTCCTCAAGCAGGCGCGGGATGAAACCGGCGATCCGGCTGTGAGCGACTGGGCACGGCGGTTCATGAATCGGATGCCCAGGAAAGAGGGCAGAGGGGATTTCTTCTTTGGCAAGGTGGAGAGGCCGGTGGAGGAGGTCGAGGTTGCGGGGTTGGCGGGGACGTGGACGATGGAAGATGACTTTGGGGGTGGTGGGATATGTATTACGGGCTGAATTTTGCCCGTCAACACACCATGAACTTTATTGGCCGTGCTTCTGAAGCCTCTACATAACAAATTATTTCTCTGTCGCACCACTAAGCCAGAGGAGGTCTGCTCCTAGTCATGTGAGGGCATGGAAATAGAAGGTTTCTCATGCCCTCCTTTCGCTCCCCCCATGATGGTCTATTTGTCGGCACTTGTTGGTAGTCTGATTCTTCAACAGTATCTGGACCGGGCTTTGTTCTCATGACATGAGCACTAGTTTTCTAAAGTTATGCCAAGCCATCAAGCGGCCTTCCGATGCTACGCCGGCATTTTGAAAGCATTGCAATCAATAGATCCGGCCCACATGTCCCAAGTGGGAAACCATCCTCCGTCCACGACTCGGCCGAAAACATCATGATCCATGTACGAGGCATGGCATGGCTTCACATGCTTTCGTTTCAACCTCTTCTTCGCGGAACGAAGAGAGCGATATTTTTCAAACAGCAAATACGAGGGCTTCCGCGGACTGCAGTACACCCCAATGTCGTGGCAGGGCAGAATGAGGGCTCCCACCCCACGAGGCAAGAATGCCGGCATTCTTGTGTGTGAAAGGCGAAGGTCCCGAAGTGGCAGAAAACCCCGAACGCATTGACTTCATCGCGAGCGATATCCACACAGCATAACACCGTATCTCCACATTCGATTTCCTTCCTCACAACAGGAATACTACCTAGGTATTTACATAGTAAACACCGTCTTCGTCCTCGCCGTGCCAAACGCGACTCGCGAATAGTGGCAACCTTCGCCAAGTTCCGAGTGATGCGGAGAGACATCACAGTCCAAGACCATCTCACCGAGCCCCATATGGAAGATGCTTGCCTGGCCTCCGGGGGAAGGGGCATATTTGGCATCAATGAGGGTACAATCCCCGGTCGTGCAGGTCAAGTGGTCCTTGATGCGACGTCAAGCGGTTGAGATCCGAGATAATCTCAAGCTATCAAGAAGGAACGAGAGCGAGTGCTCTCTTTCACGTGGGCGAACAAGCTCGCCACGAACGTGGTGATATATGGCCAGATTCCCACCTCTTGATGATGGGGCGTCCTTGGAGCTCCTCAGGCCTGACCCTCCATCCCCTTGCGCTCTTTTCCCATCAGTTGGCTTGATCAACGTTGCGTTGGCTTGCTGTCACTCGTTCCTCGTTTGTTCTGCCCGTTTCTACGGCCTGCCTGACCATGGCCACTCTCATCTCTATGGCCTCACTGGCCCTAGCAGGCTCAGCCCTCGCCGCTCGCCCCGGCCTGAAGTCCATCCGGCAAACCACGGACGACACCAATGTCACAGTGGCCAGCAACACGACCCTCTCCCCCATCGTCCTTGACAGCACTACAACCTCCGACGTCAACCAATTCGAACCCCAGACGAACGTCACCCTCCCCTATGGTCTCAACAGCACCAAATACGTCAACGTCACCCTCACCACGACCTCTTCCGCCGTGCTGCTAGAAGCCATCGACAGTCTGGCCGCCGTCGACTGTGCGGCGGACTCTGTGAGCTTGACGTTCAATAGCACGGAGAGCCTGGATGCGGCGTATGCTGAGTGGAGTGCGTATGAGGACTTGGTGTTGGTCACGAACCATTTGGGAGATTGTGACACGGAGTTTGAGAGGGGTTTCTTCGTGGCGGAGACGTTTAAGAGCCACGAGGGTAATCTGACGCTCGTGGCGGGCGTAGAGAGGACGAGTGTGGCTGTTATTGCTTGTGAGTCTTCCACCCCCCCCCCCCAATTCCACCATATTCATATCACTAACAGCACCCGACAGCCTATATGCGTGCCAACTTTACCGGCCTTCCGGGCCAGTCCACCACGCTCGTACCATCGACCACCAAGCGGGACATTGTCGTCAGCCCCGACGACGTGACCGTCTCCACCGAATGGGACCTCCCCTCGCTCACTCTCTACGAATACGACCCCTACGTCACAGCCACGGCCAACTCAGGCTCCCTCGCGCTCGCCGTCACCCTCGACGGCTACCTCGACTTCGACATCTGGTCCTTCAGCCTCGACGCGCTGTACGTCGACGTCGCGACCACCACGTCCGTCGATCTCGAGCTCGAGCTCGCCGTGAGCGCGCCGTACTCCGACACGTTCAGCTACAGCGATGGGATCGAGTACTACGTCGTCGACATCCCCGGGATCCTGACCTTCGGGCCCGAGCTGAGTTTCGCGGTGGGCGCGGAGCTCAGCGTCGACGCGGCGGTGGACGTGCTGCTCGACGTCGGCGCCGAGATCGCCAACGGGACCGTCCACCTTGACTTCGTCGGCAATGGCACCGCCACCGCGGGCTGGGAGCCGACGTACTTGGCCAACCTGACGCTCTCGGAGGAGGCCACAGTGGACGTGACGCCGTTCGTGTCAGTCACGGTGGAGCTGGGGTTTGAGATCTTGGGTGGGTTGCTGGACCTGAGCGGCGGGCTGACGCCCAAGGTGGAGTTCCCGCTGAACGCGGCGCTGGATGCAAGCCAAGTGGTGGGTGCCGAGACGGGGACGAATGTCACAGTGAGCCAGTTGGCGGATGGTGAGAGCTGCAGCAATGGCGTGGAGGTGGTGAGCGACTTTGAGTTCACGCTGGAGGTTTTTGTTACCCAGTTCTGGAGTGAGGTGTTGTATAATGTTACGGTGCCGATTGCGGATGAGTGTTATTCTTGGACATAGATAGGACGTACATGCCAAAGGGACGGATGGGAAGGCAGGTCTTGCACGATTCTTGTATATACCCGGCTTGGGATGACCTTTTGGAGAATTATAATTTAGAGCGTAAAGCTCATACGGAATACCAACTTCATTTCGAATCCACTGTGGCGCGCAGAAGGTGCATATGCCCCAGTATCCCTCTAGTTGACTCTCGAATAGGACATCTCGAGCAGGACACGATACATCAAGCGGTGGTCGCCACAATGTATGCGTCGTGTACAAGTACCTAGGACCCGAGAGTCCATTCTCGGGCCCAAAGACAAATGCTGCCGAACTCGCCCATTGTCAAGACCAAGATAGAAATAGCCGTTGACAATAGAATCGAGGTTGACTGAGCACAACGGACAACAAAGATAGCCGATTCGGCGCGGAGAGAAAAGATAGGGGAGCGTTCAAACAAAGCCAGTCATGCATTACAAGGCCCCATTATTGGACCATATATACCATGTGTTCTTGCTCAATCTTGGGTTGCCGAAGATGTTGTTTGCTTCTTAAATGAGAGAATAATCAGCATAGAGACTGCTAAAACACTCGGGCAGATTAGAGCATCAGATACCTTTCAATCACATAGTACTGTATATACATAGGTAGATCAATGGCCAGTCCGGCAGCCCGACCCCCAGCGACCCTCCATGGTCGTAACGCTCACTATACTTTCCAGTCAACCCTCACTAGCACAGTCCACCTGTACAACGATCCGACAGGTAACACCGTAATCGTAAAGCGCGCACCGAAGAAGGAAGCTGATACCCACACGCAGATCAGTGGCCCAGTAAACCCATCCATCATCCAGCTCCTCGACGTGGCCAACATAGGCTCATGGACAACTGACGTCTGGCTCGTTCTGGAGCATGCTAACAGTGGTACTCTGCGCGACCTGCTAGCCCACGCTCGTGGCAGCAAAGGTGAGACGCCGCGCAAGATCCCCGCCGCGTTCTGCTTCCACATCCTCGCAGGCATCCTAGACGCAATCATAACCCTCCAGACGATCCACGGCGTGCAGCACATCGACCTGCACGACGGCAACGTAGTCTTCCACATGTCAGGCCCGTGGCCGCCCGTAGTGAAAGTGATCGACTTTGGTAAGGTGTTCCAGCTGGACGAGGAAGAATCCGAGGCCGACGAGGCGTGGGACGAGGCGCTGTCCCCCAGCGTGGACACGCTTGTCAGCGCTCTGCTGCCGCAGACGGATGTTTTGGAGTATGACTTTTTGCAGGCGATCAATGCGCTGCGTGTGCAAAGGAGCTTGCTGCGGAGTTTGCGGACGGCGAGGGACAGTGCGCGGACGAGGGCTGAGGCGGTAAGTGAGAATGTGCCGGAGTGGTTGGCCACTTACTTCGGTCCACGTCCTGATCAAGTTAATCAAGTTGCCCAAGGTGACGGAGGTCATTCAAATGACGAAGGCGACGATCTTGACGACTTTAAAATTAGGCTTAACTTGAGATTGGATCTTGGATGATTAAAGTATTACCATTTTTAAAAATTGATATATCGCAATCAACATGTCACATTGCCGTCCACAACACCCCCCTCCCCGTTGCCTGAGGGTGGACTTTGGATGCCTCCTACTCCATAACGCCAGATCAGTTATGACACTTCCCAAAATCTCAGATGCCACATGTACTGCACTGGATTTCCAGAGATCATAGTTCGTTGCTGTATTCGCGCCGACTAGAAATTCTTTGCCGGCGAGCGTTGCGGCTGGGTGCCGCCGTGGGAGGTGCGGACTCGTGGGTGGATGCCACAGATTGGCGGCTCGTGGAGGCTGAGGCCAGCTCCTTTCCCTTATATACCCTTTGGCTCTTCTTGTTCGTCATTTTCTTGCAAGACAGGTATTCTAGAATGATCGCTGTCTTTGAAGTTGTCTTCGTGTTTGGTGGTGATTTTGGTTGCCTCTTCGGCTTTGGTGCCGTATTTGTGTCTGACCATATCGTATCCACGTCCGCAAAAAACCTAAGTAGTTTTATTGCGACTGGACTTTTTGACTTGGCCATCTTGATTTTGGTTTGATATGTTCGAGAATTTAGACTGTGTCGAATTTAGGCGCGAGTTGAAATGTGGCTCTGATGGATAAAATCTTGGGTTGGAGAGGAAATCGATGGTACTGATGGATGTTGTTTACATAGGTACCTAGGTGTGGTTTGTGTAATCTTTGGACCTTGTTTCACATGTCTGAGAGTGTTCCGAATTTTCGAAAGTTATTCACGTGTCCCTTTGCAAACTTATTGTTCGTGCGGCCTTAGTTAGTTCAACTCAACGGTCGCCTCCCGACGTCGTGACTCTCTGACCGTGCTTGAGCTCATGGCCGACTATCGCAGCTAGCGGCTCCCAAGCGCAGAGCCTAGTTGAGAACCACTCCTACACTATCATAGTACAACCCAGAGTGTACTACATGAAAAGATACTTCTATATATAATAATCTAAAAGAAAGTGATGTTGTAGCGGGAGACATCATATGAAGGAACTTACAGGAACAGTACCTGGAGAGCTTAGCTACGGCAAGCATCTTGATGGCTGAATGAAAATGGGATTCCAATAGGTCCAAAGGCGTATTCGTTAAATTAGTTTAGGTACTTCGGTAGGTACTTAATGTACCATGGCTAAGTTTAGTTTCCCGCCGGATTCCTTCCAATTTACCAGGTACCAGGTAGACTTCTGCTCCTCTTTCCCCTTTCCAGTCCCTCTCTCCAAAAAGATATACCCATAATATAAAAGTTTCATAGTCCACCTATCGCCTAGAATATCCGAAATTGGGTTGTTCATCTATGCTTGCAGAGATTGAGGATGAGCGCTGGGGACTCTGACCTGACTGGGACCAGACTACCATTTGTTGCTGGTGTCCATCCCAAGACTCCTGTCCATCCCAAGGCTCCTGTCCTATATCAAGTTGTCTAGATGATAGGCAAACTAATGCCAGGTTCCCCGTAGATGAGCCTCCCCATGGAGGTGGCTGCTGCTGTGGAAAATTTGCCTGCCTGGGACCCATATTTGGTTGGAACTGCATGTGGTCCTGATGAGAAGTTCTGTCTTCAGTGGGTGCTCGACTGGGACCTCTTGACCTCGGAAAACCCATACTGTGAACCCTGGAAGCTCTATATTGGTGGTCTCCTCCCTGGTCTTGTCTCCGCGTCTCATCGTACCCGGAATCCATGCCCAGTCTGTTGCCATAGTGCTGTGCTCCAGCATTATTGGGTGGATGGGAGTCAGCTTCTGGACTGGCACCGTAATGTTGTTCTGGTGCATTCATTCGTGCACTGTTGTCATGATCTGACGCCGGTGGATCCCGATGGGATGAGCTATGTCCATCATGAATCTGTGGTTTCTCGTTTCGACTCTGTCTCGCATCCCCGGAGTGATCAGTCCTACGATATCTGACCAGTAACTTTGTCCCATCGCTCCTTTTCAATACAGGTGATTTATAGCGTGGGTAGAGTGCCCCTCCTGAAAAATAGCTTATGAAATTAGCTTGACTGTCTTTGTGTTTGTCCATAATGGCTGTGAGTGACTTTGGTGGAAAGCTGGATAGAGGAAGTTAGCTTGAGAGCATCGTGGGAAATAGCCAAGGGGTCCTCGTGTGCAAATAGCTTATTCAAGGATGGTCAATGAACTTTGTGAGCTTACAGAGAAAAAGGTCTGTAGTAGTACCCTTGACAGGAGGTTAACGACAAAAGCTTGTCCTTGGTTATTAGCGGAATATGTAGAACGAATACTAGGTAGAGGAAATCAAAGGTCAGAGAACTCTACATTTATACTTTCTCCAACTGTTGAGGTCAGTCTTGTCAGAGTGATTAACAGACAGATTTGACTACGAGTAATGCTATCGAGTAGTATAGTGATGAATCTGAGCAAGACCAACATTCACTCTCTGAATTTACCATATTGTCTATAGTGACTGGTGATGATCTTTGCATGCTTGATGATTTTAGCTTGCAACATTTGAGTATTACTAGGCTTATGTGCCTGATGTTCAAGTAGAACTCATGCCCATCTATGCTAGTAGGTGCCTACGACCTAGACTCACTCACATAGTTGCTGTTTTGACCAACGACCGATTTTTGCTCCCACAACAGCCTTGGCCTGTAGCCAAAGTCATAATCCTTGGGTAAAATGAGTAACCCGCAAGTAGAGGTTTCATCTTTTTCCACATCCACCCCGTACCCAGTATCAGTATCAGAATCAGAGCCAGAGCCAGAGCCAGATGAGCAAGCATTATCCCTGGGAAATAGCTCCTTTAAAGGCACCCCGACATCAGAGTCAGGGCCAGACAGATCACGGTCATTATCTGTGGGGTTTTCAGAACCATACGTATACGAACGGTTCTCAGAGAACTGTTCCACCATTCGACTGTCGATTTTGGGGCCTGGCTGTGGCGTATTCTGAAAGCCTTGGACCAGTTTTCCTTCTGTCTGCATTCGTCTGCTGTGATAGGTGGCTGTCTCGTGTAGTGGATGTGGATCTGGTTGGAATGAATTGTGGCGTTTGGCCTTGGAAGGATGCTTGTGATGGAGGAACAAAATGTCGAGACGGAGGGGGGGACTGCGCCGATCCGGCCCTGAGAGTTGTGGGCGGAGAGCTGATGGCTGCCCACAAGAAGCTGGATTAAGGAGATATGAATGCGATTCCTGCGGTGGTGCCCAAGGGTATCGTTGTTGCAGCGCTGATTGTCGATTATAGGACAGCATCAAAGGGCCAGGTTGAATAGGTAAGTTGCGTCCATGGGAGGAGCCCATCGCATTCTGCACGGGCTGCTCAGTGATGCCTAAATTTGCATCACTTCTCCTTTCCCAATGCTGATTGTCTCTCCACTCCCTTATATATTTGATGATACGAAGTCCATTCTCTTCCAAATCCGCCAAAACACCTCCCCGGTTACATGAATAATATTTGATCTTCAATTTATCGGAAGATTTGTGCTCGAGAACATCCATTTTCGGGCATGGATTTTATTACAGTTGCACCGAAAAGATTTATAAAGAGGCTTGGAATTTTTGCTGCTGCTATGTTCGTGGCGGTGACAACCAATATATCCTTTCATTGCTTCTGCTGCAGGTTTATCAGAACCAGGGTTCTCGTCTTCAGGAGTGTCTTGTGCCTGCCTATTTTTTGTCTTCTTTATATAGCTGATATGTGGAGGAGGTTTGGTTGGGAGAATCTATTGTTGCCCTGCTAGTCCCTGTGCTGGGAAAATGTAGCAGAACAACCCAACTTCAGGCCTGCTGAGCTTAGCACCATTCATATTGCTGGGATATGGAAAATAGGTAGGAATGGGCCACGAGCATGTGCAAATCACCAAATGATGTTTGAAAAGGTGATAGCCAAAAGACCATAGGATACAATGTCAACCCCTTGTACAAAGAGAATTTTGGGAGTAATTCATTTACTGCGACTTGGTGATAAAGACCAACTGAGTAGCTAGAGGTAGCCATATGTATAGTCATACAATTTTTCAGGGGCCTTACTTATCGGGCATAGGTCTTCAGAGACTCAGCTCGACCACCAGATCGAAATAAGTAGTCTCGTGGTGGGTGTACAAAAGAAAGCATAGAAATTCCTTGAATCACCTGTTTAAACTTGAATTGATCTCCAGGCATACCGACTTGGCTATGAGCACACTCGGTGCAGGAAGCATGCCAAGCAAGATTGACCCCTTCAACTCCTCCTGCCCTTCTAATTTTATTTTCTGTTGTAGGGCCGGGCCTTAGAATCAGTTCATGTACCTATATTCCATAGCTACACTAGCTCTATGCGAGTGTGTCCGGTAAGCTAAGTCGGCATACCGGATAATAATTCTCCAAAATTTCCCCTAGGACAAATAATCGCTTCAAACTTGGGGTGCGAGATTGAGAGGGTATACTGCAATGTATGTCGATGCCAGTCTTGGACTAGCTGTGTCGATGATGTCTGGACTTTGATGGCATCACAAGCTAGCGTCGAGTAGCTTATGAAGCTCTTATAATCTCAACGTCATCCATCCACTCTAGTCTAAGGGCTATTGTTTTGCTCTCTTACTGTGACGACACTATGTGATCTTGGGTGCTAGGCTTTGGAGCATTCTCCATTATATAAAGGAAACTGTTACAGGTTTTATAGCTATATTAACAGAAAAAAAACCAAAAACCACATACTGCAATATATAAAACAAATAGTCCTTATTTCGGAGACCCTGAACACCCAAATGACCTTGTTACGCTCAGGTACAGAGTTGT
>MUZH01003827.1:0-25744 GCA_003012965.1 Juglanconis oblonga | reverse complement strand
ACTTGGGCAACTTTGGCCCTTGGCCTCGCATACCCACATGTGGGGATCAAGGGCAGTGACAATATGGACGAGCAGTCAATTCAGGTACAGAGCCTGAGGTGCTGTTTCCATCGAACATCTATACCTAGGTAGTCTAGACAAGCAAGTGTCTCTGAGTGAGAGAGCCGGCACGGGGTCTTTTCGGGCGGTTACCTTCGTAGATTCACCGACTAAGGACTTAGTGGTTGGCCCAACATTGAAATCTCTAGTGTCGAATCAGCTTTGCCCGAGAGCACACATGTCCCGCTCAGGTGTGCACCACGAAGCGGCCGCGTAAAACTCGCAACCATGCCACCTGCCAAGTGCTGGTATCAATCACTACTGTCCTAATACGACTATTAATCCGCCCTCCTGCCGTATGTGGTCGCCTACGTGCTTCATCATACGTCTCCGGTGATGAACACCAAGAGAAATCACAGGACCCACACGTCCACGCCTCGCCTAATAGCCAGCGAGTCAGAGCCTCAGGCCAAAGGCACGGGGTGTCTGCCCGTTCAAGGTGATCAGAGACCCACCACTGAAACAATCTCCGGATTCTATCGGCGGCTATGCGTATTGCTTTAGGGTAACTGTGCCACTTTATAGCTGTGTGCAACACCCAATCCAGCCTCTAGATGGGTCTCCTCGAGTCAATGCCCCGGAGGCTCTCGGGGGGCCCTTCGGGTGTGTGGGTCACGGAGGTCCACGGTCATGGCTCTCGGCAAGCAACTGAAACTATTGATTTCCCTCCGACCAGGCGCAGCAGGTGAGTGTCTTTGATAAAGATCATAAGTTCCACTCCCCACAGTCCTCGTCACGTAGAAAGAAAAGTCGAGCATCTCTCCCATCTCTTCTTGTCAAGCTTCAAGAGTGTCATCCCTCACCTCAGTCCTTCTTTGTCTTATTTGTACTACTCTACTTTCGAGCTGTCGTCACACACCCCTCAGTATCACAAGATGAAGTGGTCCATTACCCTCACCAGGGCGATATCGCTTCTCCCAGCCACCGTCCTGGCCCTACCCGACTCTAGACGCACCGACGTGGAGACTATCACCGACCAGTACCTGTTCAACACCTTATTGGACCTGTTCGTCGAGTACCGTGCTGCAAAGAACCCAAACACACTCGACTGGACCTCTGATGGGTGTTCCGACTCCCCGGACAACCCTCTGGGCTTCGACTTCGTGAGTTCAAGCTTGCTAAGATGCCATGTTGGTTGAAAATGGACTCTGACTCGAATGGGAAAACAATAGGAGCCAGCATGCTACCGTCATGACTTCGGCTACACCAACTACCGCGCGCAGAGCCGCTTCACAGAGTCTAACAAGGCAGCCATCGACTCGAATTTCCTGGCAGAGTAAGTCGGGCACCTAGTTACGACTCTCAACAGACCCCAGACCATGCTGACACGCCCTCTAGCCTCCAATACCAATGTGAAGTCGAGGTCCTCGAGTCCATCTGCGACGCTCTGGCCAAGGTCTACTACACCGCCGTCAAAGCTTTCGGCGGGGAAGACGCTAGCAAGAGGAGCCAGGACGACCTTGTTGCCGAGTACGAGGCGAGTCTGGCTGCGTACAATGCGCTTGTTGCGGAGGCGGAGGCCAATGGGGAGATTCAGGCGAGATTGGAGAGTCTGTCTGTCGAAGAATGAGTTGAGTACTGGCAGAAGCTGGATCCTTACCATAGAAAAACGATTGATGCCAGGAAGACAGAGAAGCTGCCTGCGTAACGGCATGGGAGCCGTCTCGTCAGTATACAGTAGAAAATGTTCTTCTTGAGAGACCGGTGGTGCCGGTGTGGAGCGATTATTTGATACCCTTTTCGAAATAGTTTTGATCATAGAAATCCAGTTTTAATGCACATACATAATTGTGTTCATGCGCCAAGGATTATTAATTTGCTGGGTAGCCCACTACAATCTGGGTTTTGCCCACAACTTATAATACTCGCTTGTGGGATAATTGCCTGTGGAATTATGTCTTCTAGAGTAATTTCCTATGGAATAATCGCTTACGGAATGATATCGTTTGGAATATTCGCCCTCGGGATCTTTGGTTGGTTTCTTCGTCTAGCATCCGCACTCTTCTCGCTGGGACCTGATAAAATCATTGGAAATTGAAGTTGCACTATGATCCACCCGGCCAATTTAAAACTCCGTCGCATGCAATGTAGCTCACTAGCCCTCTTCCTTGAACCATGATTTTTTATGATGCAAGACTCACTATGTAGACTAGGAAAATTGTCAAGTAAATTTCGAATCAAACTCGCGTAGCTATTTTTGACCTCGTTCTTCAGGGTCTCGCTAGTAGAACATTACGATCTATTTCAAATGCGACCAATTAACCGTAATATAAGTTCTTAAAGCGAGAAAGAAACTAGCACTCATATCGCAAACCTGGACATCGCCGTGAAAGCGAAGTTAAGTAACTACCTAGGCTTGTGATGCATTAAGTTAGTAAGCGCGTCTTTCGTGCCCGAGTAAGGAACTAATTAAAGTCTGTTGTATATATTTTTCTTAGCAATTCATGGTTATAATAATAGAGAAATATCGTAAATATTGCAACTAGCAACAGGACAAAGAGCTTATAACCATACAGCAATATAAAGATAGTCTCTAGAATATTGTACTACTTAAATCAATAGAGAGGGCTGTTTAGAGGAATAGTAGTTGCATGATATGTAGATGTGTCTGGATTTTGGTGCAATTTCAATGCTAGGCCACTTTACTAAAAACTCTATATAGTCGTAGCTCCGGCTTCTATGGCAGCGTCGGAGTCCGACGTTGATTCAAAAGGTCCGCACGCACTAATAATTCTCGATTTGTGGCAACTATAGCTTCGCCTAGTAGATTAGGTAAATATCATGAAGCCAGCAGGTAAATCGTCAACGCCGTTTCAACCACACATAACGAACTTGATGATAACCTTCAATTAGCCAGCCTTGCTTGATTATAGTCACAGTTCCGGAATCTCGGTCTTTGAACATGTCCAGGCGGACCTCGAAATATTGACACGAGTGCAGGTTCGTTGAAAAGTTGCGAGACAATGGATCAACCATCTGTAAGGTAGACATACTTGTACATCTCAACAGGTGACCGGCGATATGGTCGACAGTCATTTTTAGACCGCCCTGAATCTTGCTGTCGCTGTCGCAGCGCATGTGTGAAGGCGGGGGTCTAGGTTGCGATGCCGGAACGGATGCGCTACTGCACCATGGAAGGTTTCATGCTTATCGGAGTCTTGTAGATCTATAGCAACTCCATCTCTCGATAGACGACCCTTCGATTTGAGCCTATCTCTTCATACACACCCAGCAAGGCCGGCTTGTCAACTCCCAAAATGTCTCAGAAGGCTCAGGATGATGCGGAGAGGTAAGTTGCTTCCACGCAAAGTTGTACAGGAGACTGAACATTTTCCTCCAGCACCATCTCCAAGAAGGACTTCCAGGAACTAGCCGCCTCGTTGGGCTTCCAGTTTCAGCCCAAGGATGAAGCGGACTACTTAGAGCTCCTGCGATCCGCCGTCTCAGCGATAGAGACCGTGGGAAAGATGCCAGCCTATCGGGACCCGCGCCTGGCATGGGATAAGAAAGACAACACGCGGTTTTACGCGCAGCCTGTATCGTCTGAGAATCCTCTCAACGGGTGGAGTCATAGGATAAGTCAATCCTACCTAAGAAGAACGAGACTCTCAGACATAAAACTGACCTTGATTTTCAGACCATCATCAAACCAACGGGCAGCGGGCTCTTGTCCGGCAAGACAATAGCCATCAAAGACAATGTCTCCGTCGCAGGCCTTCCTCTAACAGGAGGCACACAGCCCTTCCACCTAAGCAAAGACAAGCCCTATCCCATCTCGACATTCGACGCCCCCGTCGTAACACGGGTGCTAGAAGCAGGGGCAACAATCACCGGAATCTCCACATGTGAGAACTACTGCATGTCCGCGCTGAGCTTCACCTCGGCCACCGGACCGGTCGACAACCCTTGGCTCAAAGGCCACGAATGCGGCGGCAGCAGCTCTGGAAGCGCAGCGCTGATAGCCATCAAGAGCGTCGACAAGGCCAAGCCGAACGAAGCCCAGACGCTAGGCGAGGGCGTCGACCTGGCCCTCGGCGCAGACCAGGGCGGCAGCATCCGCATGCCAGCTGCCTACTCGGGCATCTACGGCCTCAAGCCCACGCACGGCCTTGTACCGTACACGGGCCTCACCGCGCTGTACCCGGCCATCGACCACTGCGGCCCCATGGCCGGCTCCCTCCGCGACACGGCGCTCCTGCTCACCGTGCTCGCCGGGTACGACGGCCTCGACCCGCGCATGACGCCCGAGACGCCCCTGCGGGCGCACGTCCCCGCGTACCACGAGCTGCTGGACGGGGCGATCGAGACGCGCAAGGCGAAGGCGGAGTGGAGCGCCACGGCGGCGGCGCGGGGACTACGCGTCGGGCTGGTGGCGGAGGCGTGGGGCGCTCCGCAGCTGAGCGGGGAGGTGGCTGCCGTGGTGCGGACGGCGGGCGAGCGGTTCGCCGGCCTCGGCGGCGTCGTGGAGGAGGTGAGCATCCCGCTGCACGCGCTCGGCAGCACCATCTTCACGGCCGTGACGCGGCCGGGCATGGCGGACGTGTTTGTGTACGGCAAGCCGCCGGACCTGCTCAGCTGGCCGCTGGCGGACCTCGATCCGCCGACGCCGGACGCGAAGTGGTCCGAGACGATGAACACGTCGGCGCCGACGGTGGTGAACAAGCTGCTCAGCGGGACGTTCCTCAACCAGCACAGGGAGCGGTTCCCGCTTGCGGCGAGGGCCAAGGCCGTCACGCATGCGCATGAGCTGCGTGAGGCGTACGATGCTGCGCTGGACAGGTATGATGTGTTGATCACGCCTGCGAATCCGACGGTGGGGCCCAGACACCCGAGTGCAGACCTGAGCGTCATGGAGAAACAGGAGCTTGCGCTGGGGAATACGTGGAATACGTGCCCTTTTAACCTGACCGGGCATCCCGGACTGGTGATTCCTGTAGGCTGGGGAACGACGGAGGACGGGCAGGGAAAGCTGCCCATTGGTATGCAGCTCGTGGGCAAGAGATGGGGCGAGGAGAAGCTGTTTTTTGCAGCGGCTGTCTGGGAGGCTGGTGGGTTGGGCCTAGATACGTGAGTGACTTGGAAAGACCTAGTTTGTGGGCAAGACAGGCAAGGAGACTGGCTATCTAGGTACATATGAACGACGTAGCATCCCGGAGATATTTTTATGGATGCAGCACACAATTTTCAACACACCTTGCGTCGGCGGCCGACAGCTTGGTCGTTGTGGCTGCTGTTAGTTTTTTTAGTTTTTTTTGGACCCCCAATCACCATCCTCGCTCTACTTATCTGGTGTGCAGGGAAACGCCACACGCATCAAATAAGTGCGGCCGCGATGTGTCTGACATGTGTGGATTTCTCCGCTTATTCTTGGCCCAGATGATGATGCCGTGTAACCGTACTACCTACCTATATGCAGCGGCTTACTGTCAACTGACTTCCCTGAGAAGCTGGAAATATTGGAAGATGCAGGTGATGGTCACTTTGCAGTTCATCAACTTTCCCCCCAAGTCGGGCTGCATGCAACATCATTGCATCAACATGTGCAAGACGGCCAATTACACGAGAAGAGACAGATGTTGGCCTTTAGATAGGCAACGTGGCTAAAATGATAGAAGGGCTGTGTTAATATGTGCCGAAGACTCCTCTCTGCTGTGTGATCGCCCGGTCATCATGTCCTGCTCCATTTCGAACTTCCCAATACGTACCCAAGCTTCACAAAGACCATTCGGAACGACCGGCACGACATAAACGACATGTCTTATACCTCACTCTGCGCGCTGCTTGGTCTCGTTGCCATTCTCTTCCGGCTGCGAAATCTTGGCAGGCGTCCTAAGGACCTGCCTCCTGGGCCTCCCACGTTGCCTCTCATCGGCAACTTGCATCAGATGCCACAAAGAGATCCCCATCACCAGTTCAAGAAATGGGCGGAGGAATACGGGTAATCTTCTCCATGTTGCCCCATGTTGCCCCCTGTTGCCACAGGCCAGTGATTCCCTTGACTGACAGGCCCCATCTTCAAGGCCAGTGTACTCCCTGATCCTCGGCACGAAGGTGACGATAGTCCTCTCTTCCGACCAAGCCGTCAAAGACCTCATGGAAAAGCGCAGCAACATCTATTCCTCGAGGCCTGACATGTACCTGACGAATATAGTCAGTGGATATCTTCGGATGATCTGCATGGTGAGGACGAGGACCCTCTATCTGGCCGCTCCCGTCTGCATGTGTCTCTGACCGGAACCAGCCCTACGGTGAGCGATGGCGGTTGGTTCGCAAGCTGTGCCATACGGCTTTGAACATCAACACGGTCAAAGCCTACGTCCCCTACCAAGACCTGGAGAGCAAGCTCCTGCTCGACGGCTTCCTGGACCAGCCGCAGCTCTTCATCGAACACATCAGGCGGTACTCCCACTCCATTATGACGCAGATGTTGTTCGGATTCCGCACGACGAGCATGGACGATCCTAAGCGCAACAAGTTATACGAGGTCGTGGAAAGTATGAGCGAGGTCCTTGGCTCGTCTGCCGGGGCGATCCTAGAAGTCTATCCCATGGCAAGAAACTTGCCTGGCTTTCTGCTACCGGCAACGAGACACGCAGAAAAGCTGCATGAGAGGGAGAAACCTCTATACGTCGGACTCTGGATGGATGCGAAACGGGCTGTGATGCAAAATACATCTAAGGTAAAGTTTTAGAAAAACACCCTTCCTCCAATAGTTCTCCCAGGAGAATTCCCGGTGATTTGCTCTGACAGCCAGCCAGCCATGCTTCTCTGTCGACTTGTTCCAAAGCCAGAAGGACTACGGATTCTCCGACGATCTCTCTGGGTACGTGGTTGGGACGCTGCTGGAAGCAGGCTCCGACACAACCGCCAACACCCTCGTCGGCGTCATGCAGGCCATGGTCCTCTACCCATCTGTTCAGAAGCAGGCCCAGGAGGAGCTCGACCGCGTATGCGGCGACGGCAGACTCCCCAACATGGAGGACTGGGACAGCCTTCCCTACATTCGCGCATGCATCAGAGAGACGCTCCGCTGGATGCCGACCGTCATCCTCGGCATTCCTCATGCCCTTACCCAGGACGATGAATACATGGGCTACCGTCTCCCCGGAGGGGCCAGTGTCGTCTGCAACACATGGGCCATCCACATGGACGAGAAGCGCCATGCGCGCCCGCGGGAGTTCAACCCTTCGCGGTACGTCGGCGACGATCGGACATCGTTCGAAGCGGCGACGAACTCGGATGCAAGCCAGAGAGACCACTTCGGTTTCGGAGTCGGTAGGCGTATCTGCCAGGGGATGCACGTCGCCGATCGCTCGCTGTTCTTTGCCGTGTCAAGGCTGCTCTGGGCTTTCAACATCGACAAGGCGCTCGATGACCAGGGAAGAGAGATCGTGCCTGATCCTGACAAGCTTACGCAGGGGTTTGTGCTGCAGCCTGAGTCGTTTCCAGCGAGAATATCGCCGAGGAGTGAGAGGCATGCAGGTGTTGTGAGGAGGGAGTGGGACGTTTGTCAAGTGTTGTTGGACGAGAGGAAGCAATGGAAGGAGACGCCGGAGAAGCTGCCCATCCGTAAAGACTCAGTTGTTTGAACTTCATGGTGTCGGTGTGGTGGACCTCTCTTTCAAGACCGGACAGGCTGAGATGATGGGTCAGCCAACATTGACCACTGAGTGCTTCTCCCCATTGGAAGTGAGGGAGCAATCGTTTCCCTGACAAATTCTCTCTTATCTGACACCTGATTGAATCGAGCCCCCGCACTGCCTCGGCTCTTTTCCGGGAGGCTGATATTTTCGTGTCGGTTGTCACACTCTCTTTTTGCTGCAGGTGAGCTGCGGTTAAGGCACGTTTCTACTTTCAGACATGTCCAGCTTTGGACTCTGTCCAGATTACCTTATGAAGGAAACTCGTCATAACTGAGGACGTGTGAGGTTCTGGCATTCGCGAAAAGACCCAGTGCAACAGAATGTTTCACTCCACTCCGCCACTACAAGTCCGGAGCACATTCCCGAGCCTTCTGGTGATACACAGCACGCTGATCTGTGTGATGAACAGGAGCTATCAAGCATTTCACATCCGTCTCTGACGGAATGATGAGAAACTAATCATCACCTTAGGTGCCACCGAATGTCAAATCACCATCTCGTCTTTCCCAGTGCGGCCGCGGGAGATGGTGTGCTGTGCTCCGCTGCACAGGTGTCAGAAATTTCCTAGGAAAGTAATAATGCTAGTGATCTCAACGGAGCAGCCCGATCCTCATCATCCTGGTTCTACATTTGACTTGACTGTCAGAAAAAGCGGACCCGGTGACATACGCTGCGGAGCGGTCCGGACAGTCCTGGCAGCCAGGCCAGCCAAGTCACAGCGGATGGATGTGACGTCAACTTGAGGTCTCCCAGACAGGAAGCAGGATGATGGAGACCCATGGAATGGTCTCAGGGATGTCTTAGAATGGATACAAAAGAAGTCCAAGGCCCAAAATCATAGAAAAACATACTTGTGCTGCGCTCTTGTTCCTCTCATCTATTAGCTCTAGCACTAAAATCACCGAAATAGCCCCCCCCCCCGAAAAGAAAAACACGACGCTTTTACTCTTTTTTTTTTAATACGTAAAAATGGGTGCCGATGAACCACTGAACCGCTCGGCGGGTCTGAACCACTTCATACCTGTGCTGGGGAAAACCGAGATGAGTAGTGCCTGGTCGGCTCACAACGAGCAACTCGAGCGGAAACTCGCTTCCACGGAAGTGCGGCTGCCGCCGGAGCTGGAGGAAGAACTTCGCAAGATAACAGACCAGTTCACGGTTGATACCGGTAAGCTCAAAGATATTGTCAAGCAGTTTGGAGAGGAGCTCGACGAAGGCTTGAAGAAGACGCATCAGAACATCGTACGTTGAGCCCCTATGCTGTGGCGAAATGCCCATGACTGAGACTCGCCATAGGCCATGTATCCAACCTGGGTCTTCGGTCTCCCAAGCGGCCAAGAAGAGGGACAATACCTTACGATTGACCTGGGAGGGACGAACCTGCGGGTCTGTTGGATCACGTTGAAGGGCCCCAAGCATGATACCGAGATCGAGCAGGACACTTACAAGTTGCCGGGCCACGTCAAGACGGGAAGTGCCGATGAGTTGTGGGATTTGATCGCCGAATGCTTGGACAAATTCATCCACAAGCATCAGCTGAAAGGCACAGAGGACGAACCGTGAGTGTGCTGGCAAATGTCAAGCGGTTGGCCGGTGTACTGACCCTACCTTCCAGACTTCCATTGGGGTTCACCTTCTCGTACCCCGTTCAGCAAGACTCTGTCGACCGCGGATGCCTTGTGACATGGACCAAAGGCTTCGACATCAAAGGCGTGGAGGGCCAAGACGTCGTGATCCAGCTGGGGGAGGCGATTAGCAAACGGGTGAGTTCATCCATTCCCCAGAGACCGTCACTGGAGACTGTCACCTGGCAAGAACGCAATGCTGATAAGGAACAGAAACTGCCCGTTAGGATTGTTGCCCTCATCAACGACACAGTTGGCGCGATGGTTGCTTCCGCGTACAACGACCCTGAGACAATTATCGGAGCGATATTCGGAACCGGTTGCAATGCCGCGTACGTTGAGGACATAGGCTCAATACCCAAGCTGGCCGGCTGCGGGCTTCCGCCAGACACCCCCATGGCTATCAATTGCGAGTACGGCGCCTTCGACAACTCCCATCGTGTATTGCCGAGGACGAAGTACGACATTGAGGTTGACAGGGAATCGCCCAAGCCAGGGGAGCAAGCCTTCGAGAAGTTGAGCGCGGGCTTGTACCTGGGCGAGATCTTCAGGCTTGTCACTGTCGATCTCTACGAGCGAGGTCTCATTTTCAAAGGCCACAACCTCAAGAGATTGACAGACGAGCCATACTACCTGGACACAGGATTCCTCTCCAGCCTGGAAAATGACACCCTGGAAGGCAGACGGCAATGCTACGAGGCCGCGTTAGGCTTTGCGCCTTCTCCGGAGGAACTCGAGCTGTCCCGCCTGATCGCGGAGACGATTTCGACCCGTGGCGCAAGGCTGTGCGCCTGTGGCATTGCAGCCATCTGCAAGAAGAAGGGTGTCAAGTCTGGTCATGTGGCTGCGGACGGAAGCGTGGCCAACAAACACCCGAGGTTCAAGGCGAGGTGGAAGGAGGCGCTCGGCGAGATTCTCGACTGGCCCAGTGACCGAGAGGATGACCCCATTACGCTCACGAGTGCTGAGGATGGCAGCGGAACCGGGGCCGCCATTATTACGGCTATGACGATGAAGAACATTCGGGAGGGGAGGTTGATGGGAGTGAGTGACGGCGGTCAGTTTACAGGAAAGCGGTGATTCCAGGGCATTCTGCATACAGGCCTCATAGTAGGATCATCTGCGTTTATATAATGGGTCTAGAGTATAACGTTGGAAAGTGAAATAGGGACATCCCTGCTACTAAATCCCTGAACTCCGGTGGATAAATAGAAATATATCCCTGGATGACCTCATCTCCAACGTCGACCAGTCATCGGAAGATCATATTCTTCCTCAATCTTCCTTCACTGCATAGTAGTCAATACTATATTTCCAAGCAAGAATCCTTCGACTGCCGGATTTCTCACAAGACGTGGCCGGTGGGTCCATGACGTTTTGGCAGGCGTTCCGTCACCATTGCAACATGGAAAATCCCGAGGTCGCAAGAGTGGATCCGCAGACATGCCGGACTAGAGCATTGTACACGTGTAGTGGATGTTTGGTGTACTCTGTATATGAATAAGTGGGCAAACCGATGTCTGTGCACTCCATGTTCGTGTCGGAGACTACTTCTGCATCTCCGACACGACTACCGCTGCTCCCACGATCTGACCACTCTCTATCCAAGCATTATCATTCACCATGGCTCCCTCGACTATGAAGCAGTGGACAGTCACCGGCACCGAGAAAGGCTTTGACGGCCTCGAGTATGGAGACGTGTCCGTTCCCAAGGTCGGCGAGCACGATGTCCTGGTCAAGATCAACGGAGCCTCGCTTAACTATCGCGATCTCATAATCCCCAAAGTCAGTCTCAGATCCACGAGACCAGCGCTCGAGTCCAGACGCCGGTAGGGTTGCTGACACCGGATCCGCAGGGACAATACCCGTTCCCCACCAAGTTCCCAGTTGCGGCGGGCTCGGACGGGTCAGGCGAGGTCGTCGAGGTCGGAGCGAATGTCACTCGGTTCAAGAAAGGCGACAAAGTAGTCACTCTGTTCAACCAGGGACATCTGATGGGCGCGGTGGACATCGCGGCCGCGGGCACCGGCTTGGGCGGCGTTCTCGACGGCACCCTCCGCCAGTACGGCGTGTTCAGCGAGAACGGTCTATCCCTCGCGCCCTCCAACCTCAACGCGCTGGAGGCGGCGACGCTGACCTGCGCCGGCCTGACGGCATGGAACGCGCTCTACGGCCTGAAGCGTGTCATGCCCGGCGACTGGGTGCTCGTCCAGGGCACCGGCGGCGTGAGCATCTTCGGCCTGCAGTTCGCCAAGGCCTCCGGCGCCAAGGTCATCGCCACGACCAGCTCCGCGTCCAAGGCCGAGACGCTGAAGAAGCTCGGTGCGGACCATGTCATCAACTACAAGGAGGACACGGAGTGGGGCACGACCGCCAAGAAGCTCACGCCCGGCGGGCTTGGCGTGGACCACATTCTCGAGGTCGGAGGCGCGGGCACGCTGGAGCAGAGCTGCGTGGCTATCAAGTTCGAGGGCGTGATCTCGATCATCGGCTTCCTGAGCGGTGTGCAGGCCAAGACGTCGGCCCTCGATGCGTTGACACACCTTTGCACGTTCCGAGGAGTGTACGTCGGACCCCGGCAGCAGCTTGAAGACATGATTCGTTGCGTCGAGGCCAACGACATCCACCCTGTGCTGGACTCCAAAGTCTTTTCCCTGGACCAGGCGAAGGAGGCCTACCAGTACATGTGGGACAAGAAGCATTTTGGCAAGGTTGCGATCAAGATTGAGTGATTGCCCGGGGTAGCGGATGAAGAGTTCGGAGACCAACAGCTGTAGATAACAGGCACGAGGGTGTTGTCCCTTGAAGTGGTAGCTCTACGGAGCGGCGAACATATCATGAACCGTGAACATGCTTAATTCTATCAAGAAATTCAAAGTACTGTCCTATATCCCACCATGTTCTGTGCCTCTTTCGAGTTGTACCAGAGTGTATGGGCTCCCGTTAGCTGTTAACCTCCCGACCATACCCCAAGGACTAGGCTGTGAGAGGCTAGAATACCTATAGATTGGGCATCATGTCGAGGCGAAGCAGGATTACAAGAAGAGCGATAGCAATGTATTCATATGCGCAGACGTACGGAGTCAAATTTGTGGCCTTTATGTCGTTATCTTGGAAGAAGATAAATCGTGCCCAAGAGCAAAGATCTGCCTACCTAGCCTATAGATAAGTAGTACTACTTTGGTGTGTACTTGCACTAGGTATAGCAGCTCTGCTCATGTCCGACGATGCGGTACCAAGCTCTCGGGAGCAGCACTGGAACAAGTATGGCTCGTTAATGCCTCAACACAACAATTCTGTGGGATGATGGGCTTGGCAGCGCTCAAACAATTGCCGCCGGTGTCATTCGACTACTTCGCTCAGGGGCATTTTTTTCCAAGAGCCCGCTAAGCCTATTTCGGAAGGAATCTCATACAAATCTGGTCATCCATGAACCAAGGAGGGTGGGTCTCCATTCCCGAGGTCTCCATTCCCGAGGTCTTGGGTGACGTCGCGCAGCAACACAAGGCAGGAGCGGATTTCTTTCCTCAAGGTCCCCTCAAGGAAATGCGAAGAACCGGAGAGAGGGAGAGAAATACCGCAGGCGAGGGTGGGTTAGTTAGTGTTAGGGTTAGGGGGGAGGGGTCAAGTAATATGTTTCCTGGTTGTGGTCTTGGTGGTGATAGCGGACTCTGGAAGTGCAAAATTGTCGAGGAGCTCGAGTCAAGGAACTCGAATCCAAGTTCCACCTATTTCGCTTATATGCAAACATGTTGCGGATGCGGCAGGGAGGAGTACAGTAGGTGAAAATGTCTGCCAGAAGAAACGTTGACACCCTAGCACGGATGCTTGACTTAAAACTCCACAAGGACTACATGTGAGGAATATCGGGGTTCTTGATTCCATACCTACTAGTCGCATTCTCGAGCATAATGAATGTTGGCATAGGCGAATTTGCTCAAAATGCATTTCGTGGTCATAGGAGTTAACTCGGTAGTTAGCATACCTAACCCACAAGGTACCAGTGTATATGAAACATCAGGGTATACATCTTATAGCATGATTACGAACACGACTCGGCCAGAACCTGGTAATGTCACAAAAATTGCCCCTCGAGGTATTTAAAGGGGCGGCCCCCATAGTCTCCTAACTTGGCCCAATGTTTGCTACGTGGTTCAACTTGTGCCACAAGCTGCACGACAAAGACGGACTGTAGGCCCATAACCTTTACGGGCTCCTTCAAAACTTTTCGAGCATGAGAGGCTTGATCGGCAAAGCACTCGCGAGAAAAAAATACTCTTCTACACGTTGCTCAAGTCAAGCCCGAAAGCAGCACGTCAATAGTGGAGGTTCTCTCAGCCAAGACGTCAGTATATGCATGAGAAATGGATAGGCTTAAAATGTGGTGACCGCTGATGGATGTCGAACAGATCACACATTTCTAAAATATCCACCCGAGACTGTACGGAATTTTCGAGATCATAGGACATCCTCGAAGGAACTTGGAACCCACAGCCCGGACACCCGGCCACCGGATCCCACGCCTACCTAATATGCTCTGAAACCGCTGGTGCCGCTTCCTCCACCACCCCTACCATACAAGTCTCGACCCAATATTCCTAAATCCATCAATCGCCCTCATGCTCCCCGTCGCGCTCATCCTGTTATGCCTCTTCACTGGAGTGCTAGGCCTGCCGAGTCTCCTCTCCGCTCGTCTTACCAAGCAAGAGACGATATGGGGTCCGACCGCGGCCTTTTACTGGAGGTGCCAATCTCCATTTCTGGTAGAATACTCGTATGACATGAAGTCATGGCGGCCGTCATCGATCTGTCTGGAGGGAACTTGCTGCTCGACCCTTGAGGACGGGCCGCTCTGCTCCAAGGCGGCTTGTGACCTGGTTGCGCAGGAGCCCGATAAGCCCAAGTTGCACGACGCGTTGACTGCCCAGAACGGTTCACCGAAACGACCGACTATCGGTTGACGCAACGGTCTTCTCTCTTTATCTCAATGTAAATAGCCTCCACGAACAGACCCCTTACTCCCGTCTGAGCCGCATAATAAACGGGACCGTCAAGGACGACATCTCTTCTACGCCATAACATGCTGGATAAGTAATGAGCTAACACTTGCATATAGCAAACGAGAATTGCCCTTAAGATATAGTCTCCCCATCGTTTTTTTGACATTTACTTCCGATATAGACTTAACTAAAAAAGCATGATCGATATGTTTCTCCGCTACGGCTTCATAGACTAGTGTCATCACTTTCTCCTCTTGCAAAGTTAGATTAGATCGTATCAGCTTGCTTCCTTACTAGTTTTACCTTGATCATCAGTCTACTTCTTAGGTTTTAGTTTCTGTGAAGTTAGTTCGCCTTTTAAAGCACTACTGTATATATATATGCATATCTATACACATGAGTCACACAACATATCTGCGCTATAATTATACTCACTTTAGTATGTCCTACTTGCATTACTCATGTTAATATAGACTTTAAGGATAAAGGTGTAAATGTTATCGTTATACTGCAAAGTTTAAATGCTATGGCTATTTGACTATCAAAATAGTTATGCTGCTAAGTATACTACAACTATTGTGTCTACTACAATATTAAGAGTATTAGGAGTTGTAAGCATCCTAGGAAAGAACATCAAAAGCTATTATAAAAAGTAACTCAAATCTTTAAATAAATTTAACTTTTATACTTACTATCTAAGCAGGGTATGTGAGCTGCTAGGTGGTTACAGCAGAAATGATAAGTGGAAAAAGTATGGCTCGGGGCCGTAGCATAGGAGAAATTCATATTGTTCAGATTTCTCTACGCACATGGGTCTGTTTTTTTATTGGGGGGGAGGGGACAATAGGAGCTATGAAAATAAAGGACATCTATAGCTTTCTGGACAGGGACGCAAATTCAAACCTGGTGGGCATGCATCATGCCAACCCCCCCCCTCCTCCTCCAATACCCCTGACCCGCACTCCAGCACCATGAAATACAATACAAATACCTACGTGTCGCAGACTTTGTATCCGTACCATATGCCCTATCGAATTACGGAATTGGTTCCATACATAGTACACGATCATCGTCCGTCGATTCTAACCCTCTAAGCAGATAAAGTCGGGAGTCCTTCGGGACTGGTGATAACACATGTGGGGACATATCAATTTCTCGGGAACTTCCTATTTGCTGGACGGCGTCCGGATGCTACTGCAATTTTAGATTAGCTCCTTAGCGAAAAAGATAGTCGCATTCAAGTCCATCTTGTATCGACTCCCTAAAGGAAGGGTACATTAGGTACACTGTCCTGTCTGATCCAAAGATCTTGGCGTCTGTCACGCACTGCGTTATCGCGACGGGACGAGGCGGACATCAATACGATATACTGACGGCGCGAGATTCCCCCCTATTCCAGTCTCATGCATTATCTATTCTGTGCCTACATCTGGGCAGCACTGCCAGGACTTGTCCTTGCTGCACCGTCGAACCCACGACACGATGGTAATCAGGCAAGATCGACGTGCCGCAAAACCGAGGTCGCCATCCTCGGTGCTGGTGTTGCGGGGGTAACAGCAGGCCAGGCTCTCTCCAACGCCTCGATCGCGGACTTTGTCATCATCGAACGCAATGGCTACATCGGCGGCCGGATGGCCCACACGACCTTCGGAGACAAGGGAGACGGGACGCCCTATGTCGTCGAACTCGGGGCCAACTGGATCCAGGGGCTGGGGGCGACCGACCCTGGTGCGCCCGAGAATCCCGTCTGGACCTTCTCCAAGAAGTGGAACGTCTCGAACACGTACTCGGACTACGATTCAATCTTGACGTACGATGAGACCGGCGCGAGCGATTACTCTGATGCTCTGGACGAATACGACGACGCGTCGGACATCGCCGTGGCGGACGCGGGATACCTCTTGACCGAGAACCTGCAGGACTCGTCGGCTCGCACTGGACTCGGCCTGGCAGGATGGAAACCGAACGGGGACATGAAGAAGGCTGCGGTGGACTGGTGGAACTGGGACTGGGACGGATCCTACTCGCCCGAGAAGAGTAGCTTCATCTTCGGTGTCACAGGTGATAATCTCACCTTCAACCTATACGGTGACAACGACAACTTTGTGACCGATCAGCAGGGATTCAACAAGTGGCTCGTGGGCGAGGCCTCGACTTTTCTCTCGGGCAACGACTCTCGCTTGCTCCTGAACACGACCGTGTCCAGCATCGAGTATTCGGATTCAGGGGTCACGGTCTTCTTTTCCGACGGCGATTGCGTCTCTGCTCAATACGCAGTCTGTACTTTTTCCCTCGGTGTCCTGCAGAACGATGTTGTCGAGTTCGAGCCGCAGCTGCCACGGTGGAAGCTCGAGGCTATCCAGGAGTTTCAGATGGGCACGTACACCAAGATCTTCTACCAGTTCAACGAGACCTTTTGGCCAGAGGACACGCAGTATTTCCTTTACGCCGACCCGTACACAAGGGGATACTACCCCGTGTGGCAGTCGCTGTCGACGGAAGGCTTCATGCCCGGCAGCAACATCATCTTCGCGACCGTGGTCGACGAGCAGTCCCACCGGATCGAGAAGCAGACCGACGAGCAGACCAAGGCAGAGGGCCTGGAGGTCCTGCGCAGCATGTTCCCCGACGCGGACATCCCTGAGCCAGTCGCTTTCATGTACCCCCGCTGGTCGACGGAGCCGTGGACGCACGGCAGCTACAGCAACTGGCCCGTGGGCATGACGCTGGAGAAGCACCAGAACCTTCGTGCCAGTATCGACAATCTGTGGTTTGCTGGGGAGCACACATCTGCCGGACAATACGGGTTCCTGCAGGGAGCGTGGTTCGAGGGTCGCGAGGCGGGCGAACGTATTGCGGCGCTGCTAAAGGGCAACGGTACTTCTATGGAAGCTTATGAGGTGCTGCATGGGTCGACGCCGCTGTCCGAGTATAGTGCTGTGAACGGATGGCCTGTGAGCAGCCTGCTAGACTACGATTCTTGAGACCCTATATCGTGATGTAGGAATAATCGCGTTATGCAGAGCGCAAGACTCGCTCTCGCTCCCAAAGGCTTACATGAATGTGTTAATCAAGATCTCGTTATTGTTCGGATCCCAGCCCGTAGATGTCGGGCGGCCGCCCTATTTACCATTGCCCCGGGTCCATTGCGGATCGCGGGCGGCATGTAACTTCCCCGCGCGGAAAGGATGTGCAGGCTAATCAAAGATAGGCTATCCGTGCCGACATGTGAAGCTGAAACTAGCTGCTAGCGGTGTAGGGCGGCTTTCGGTATCTTGGACTCGCCCTGTCGCCCTGCAGCACAAGATCAGCACAAGATAAGGAGATGCCGTTAGGCATGTCTCACACCTTGCAGCCGAGACTCCACATTCGCCTTGCCAACAAGACGAGACATATAAAATGTTGGAAAGACGACCGTGTTCGTGGTCGAATGAACGACTTTGCTTCATCTTTGCTTCATCTCATGTCGTTCCAAAGCTCGTGTCATCTACCACGACCATTCGTCGCTCCGCTCTGGCATTTTTAAGTCCGCTCCGCTCCGCCCAACATGGACATGGGAGAGGAGGTATTACCCCAAAGCGTCATTGAGAGGGCGGATCAGGAAACAGTCGACGAGTATGACCTAGCGGCGCTGGGCCATGGACAGGCTCTTTCGCGGAAATTCGATCTATGGAGCATCCTCGCCTTGGCCTTCTGCGTGCTCGGAACATGGTCGACTTTTGCGCAGGTAGGGCACATCCATATATATATATATATATATATATATTTATATATATGCCTTGACGCCACATGCGGAGGAGAATAATGAAGCTGACTCTCTCTCTCTCTTGATGATGTTCACAGGATCTCGCCAGCGGCCTGACAAATGGCGGCCCTATCAGCATCCTCTGGGGCCTCTGCCTCGTGACGGTATGCAACGTCTGCGTTGCCGTCTCCCTGGGAGAGTTGTGCAGCAGCATGCCGACGGCTCTGGGCCAGGCGTACTGGGTGCTGCGTCTCTGGGACACGCCGACAGGGAGGTTCGGCTCGTACCTCTGTGCCTGGATCAACACCTTCGGCTGGTGGGCGCTTACCGCGTCGCAGGCTGCCTTCATGACCAGTTTTCTTCTCGGCATGAAGACCATGTTTGACCCGGACTGGTCCGCCGGCGACGAGGGCTGGGTGCAGTTCCTCGTGTACCTTGGCGTCACGGCGCTTTTCACTGGCTTCAACCTGATTGCGTGTCGGAAGGACAAGGTGCTTCCACTGTTCAACGACTTTGTCGGTGTCTGGTTCGGTGGTCTTTTCGTGGTCTTCAGCTTGGCGCTCCTGATTGCGGTCGGTACCAAGCCTGACCTGCAGTTCCAGTCTGGGAAATTCGTATTTGGGACTTGGATCAACCAGACGGGCTGGAGTGATGGCGTGACGGTGAGTAGATGGGCTCTTGATGATTTATCCCCCCTCCCACGTCTTCCTTCTTCCGTGCCGTTTACCTACGGTATCCTACTACCACCACCACCACCACCACCACCACCACACTACCCTTATCAATTCTCTACCCTATTGTAGCCGTATTCGCACGAGTATTGCCCGGAGAGCAATTCTCTCGGTGTTCCACAAATTTTGAAGATGCCAGGAACTGACTGGATTGTGGTGTTGTTGTAGTGGTTCACCGGCCTGATTCAGGCTGCATACGGTCTCACAGCCTTCGACTCAGTCATCCACATGGTCGAAGAGATACCAGCACCTAGACGAAATGCACCGCGCGCAATCTGGCTCTCCGTCGTCATCGGCGCCATCAGCGGCTTTCTCTTCATGGTGGTCTGCCTCTTCTGTATCCAAGACCTGGATACGGTCATCAACGCAGACCTGCCCTTCATGCAGCTGGTCCAAGACGCCATCGGCACGCAGGGTGCCGCTGCGTTGCTGGCCCTCTTCATCTTCAACGGCTTGGGCCAGGGCATCAGCATCTTCACAACCGGGTCGCGGCTCACCTGGGGCTTCGCGCGAGACGGCGGCATACCCTTCAGCAGGTACCTCACGGCGGTCGATCCCACCTGGAACGTCCCCGCCCGCGCCGTGATCCTGCAGGGTCTCATCATCGCCCTCGTGGGCGTCTTGTACCTCTTCGCCAACACCGTTCTCGAGGCGATTCTCAGCACCGCCACCATCGCCCTCACCGTCTCGTACGGGATGCCGATCCTCGCCCTGATGATCGCCGGCCGGGACAAGCTGCCACCGGGAGGCTTCCGTCTGGGACGCCTCGGGCCTCTCTTCAACTGGACGTCGGTCATCTACTGCGCCATCACCACCGTCTTCTTCTTCTTCCCCGGGACGCCCAGCCCAGCACCCGCCGACATGAACTACGCCATCGCCGTCTTCGCCATCGTGTTGCTGGTGTCGATCAGCTTTTGGTTCGTCAAGGGGCGGCACGCTTACATGCGGACCGAGGACGCGGCCGCGCGCGTGGCGGAGGCTCGGCACCGGGAGATCCTAATCCATGAAGGCATCACGGCGATTTCTCATGACGAGACTGAGGACTCGGCCAAGTCGGATGTACATAAGAAGAAGGCCTAAGTCTCCCCTCGGGATAGATAGAACAGAAAAATACGAACACGGACAGTCTTTCATCACTTTTGGAACGCGGGTGTGTGCACATTCGGCGTGGGGCTGATGCATCGACCCACATGTCGCCCGCGTCTGCAGTTGTTCGGCGGCAGAAATGCGATTCATCATTTGAGGTCTAGGGTAAGTTGGAAGGCTGAGTCATCCAAGTTACCCTAGACCTGGAATCAGGATCGCGCATGAGGGAATTTCCCACAACCTTCTTCTGCGTAGAGACGGGGACGATGAGGGCAAATCCCGCCACATTACAGGATGCACACAGCAGCAATCGGCGGATGGAGCAACCAGAATGGCCCAAATAAAGTGGCTCTGTGAACAACCGGTTCGCATGTTTTCTATCTGTAACGTGCTCTGAATTCTCAACAGACTCTGTTAGGCGCAGGGCAATCCGAGAGCTGTTCGACGGGTGGGTCTGCCAATCTGCGGCCTCAGTACCGCGCGGACAAGAGTAACACACACACAAGAGTAACACACACATGTTCACTCGAGGAATGGAATTTTTATGTCAGGCGACGAAATTTGAATTGTCACACAACTCAAGTCAAAATGCATCGCGATGGGTAGGGATCCATCAAACCTCTCCGATCACCGTGACCCACGTGCAGCAAGCTGACAGATTTCCTGGCAGATCACCACTTCTCGTTCTTGTCACCGTACTTCAACTCCGGCACGCTCTTCTTTGGCACCTCCACCAGCCCCCTCTCCTCCTTGACCTGGAACTGCAGCCCCTTCAGCAACGAATACAGCACCTTGAGCGTGGGCGTCGGCACGCCCAGCTTCTCCGCCTCGCGCAGCGGCTCGCCGATGATGTTCTCAAACTCGATGAAGTTGCCCTTCTCGATGTCCTGGCACATGCTGGGCTTGAAGAAGGACTCATACAGGTCCACCGTGATGATCTTCTCGACCAGCTCCAGCGGCAGCCTGACGCCCTTCGCCTTGGCGGTCGCCACGATCTCCAGCATGATGGGCCGGATGAGATCGTCGACGACGTGCTCGCTGAAGCGCATCCGCGCCGTGTCCATGCGCAGGATAGTGGACACGCTGTTGAAGCTGGCGTTGTACAGCAGCTTCTTCCAGCGGTTGAAGGGCACGTCGTCGTCGTAGTTGCAGCTGATGGCCGGGCACGCGTCGTAGATCTCGACAAACCTCTTCGCGGCGGCCATGGACTTCTCCTCCGGGATGTGTGGGTTGTCGAAGGCGCCGACATAGGAGATGTCGTAGTTGTCATGCTTGATGGTACCGCGGGGGTGCTCGCGTGCGCCCATGACTGTGATCCCCGACAGGACAGGGTTCGACGGAAAGGCCGCGATGAGTGGTCGATCGATGTTCAGGCCGTTTTGCAGGAGCGTGATGGCGGTGTGGCCCGGGGTGACAGCCGGGCGGATCACATCTGCGATGGACGGAGGGACGTCGGCGACGTTTTTGGTAGTCACCACCACGAAGTCGTAAGGGGGCAGCTCTTCGGCTGCTACCTTGGGGACTGTGTTGCGGACTGCGCATTCCAAGATTAGTCAAGCTCAAGTCTCCAGGATCGAAACATTATCGAGTATCAACAGCCGTAGAGAGCAACTTACTGGCGGAAGGTCTCCAGCCCCTTACCTCGCCATGCTCAAGGGAATTGATGTCGAACCCCTTCTCGTTGACGACGGAGAAGTTGGACCGTAGGACTGCGGTGACGCTGGCCTTGCCTCCCTTCTCGAGGGCAAAGGCCGCCATGGTCCCCACACCACCGGATCCTACCAACAAGACCTTCGCTTTCTGACTGCTCGAGGGGTCCATTTCTGCTGTTCGTGCCGTTGTTGATTCTGTTCGCAAAGATATCCTCGCCGGCAAGTGGTAGTTGTACGGAGAAGGAAAGGAAAGACCTCTCCGCCCACAAGAGGATTTTACTTGCGTGCGAACCCATGACGGAGCACTTCGTGAAAATATACAAGCCATGATTCACATCAGAAAAAAACAGTATGAGCTGGGAGATTGTCCAGTCAGGGTGATGACAAGCTCACGCTTCTGAGCACTCGTGAAGCCAGAGCAAGGCGTGAATCAGTATGACCAATGAGTTACGGATGTTTTTGGCATTTGATACCCAGGAAACGATTGGCTGGACGATGTTTGCTCTAGCACGTACATGTACAGTCGAATTTAAATATGTAGCTTCCTGAAGCGGTTGTGGGTTCTGGTGATAGCACTGTCGTCGGAGGTACATCAAAAAAGACATCCCCATTCCGAGCGAATTCGGAGTCAGGGGTTTGATATCTAAGGGGCGCTCTTCGATAAGCCTTATCTCGGCCAGCGTCCACTACCCCCCCCCCCCACAGAACACACACCTGGCAACCGGGATCTATGCCTAAATGATCATGCTTTTCAGCAACCGTCCAAGTTCTAAACTTGCATCGTCCACTCCGGTTTTCCGGCTCAGAAGACATCCAGTATCCATACGGCTGTGTTGGAATTGTGCGGGTACTTGGGCCTACCATTGGCCTCGAAGTATCCGATGAGATTCTCTAGCTGTGCTTGCCCAGCTCACTGGCGTAGACGAAACGACTGCTAGACTTCAATAGAATCAGCTCGTCAAAGTTCTCGACCAAGACCGAACATGGATGGTGGATCGTGCACAGGATGGCCTGTCCTGCATCAGCCTGTTCGCGGAGAAGCCCGACAGGATTAAACGCGGCACCGAAGTCCAGGCCCCAGGTAGGCTCGTCGAGGAAGAGAAGTAGCTCAGCCTTCGACGCGAGCTCAACAGCAATCGCCAATCTTTTGAGTTGCTCTGGGTTGAGGTTTTTTTCCCCGATACAGTCTATCGTCGCATCAGTAATGTCATGCTTCTCGAGAAGGTCGATAATCGTCTCACAGTAGGCATACTTTTCTTGTCTGGGAACTTCCAGAGGCTGACGGAGGTCACGTCGGCTCGTATCTGACTCGGGGTCAAACAAAAATTGCGAGATGGAATGGAATGCTTTTTCAGAAGCCCAAGCGGTGGTAGGGTGCAAAGTGACACTCTCACACACATTCCCATGTCGCCCATGACACTCTTTTGTTACCACCGAATCGTCTCCCCAAACCTGTCCACAAAACAAGCACTTTTGAAGCCCCCATCGATGCCAAACTTCTCGATCAAAGGTAGCATATCCCCCAGACTCTGCTCCGGGCTAATAGCGCCGTCCTCCTTCACACAGACCAGCCCCGTCTCGACCCTCCCCGGATGCACCATAGCGAAGAACACATCAGGCACATCGACGCTCATGCTCTTCAGCACCGCATTGAGCGCCGCCTTGCTCGCACGGTACGCATACCCGCCGCCCTTGTCGTTCGCCGCGACGCTCCCCATGCGCGAGGACAGCACCACGACCCTGGGGTTCAGCTTCAGCTTCTGCTTCAGCTTCTGCCGCGCGGCGAGCCTCAGGCTCGGAAGCAGCGCGCTTAGGATGTTGAAAGTCCCCACGACGTTGATCTCGTACGCGCGCATCAGGGTCGCCGGGTCCATGACCTCCAGCGTCTCGGCCGCGGCGACGTCTTCGGAGCTCCGGATGGGCACCTGCGGAACCAGACCCCGTACGCCGGCGCAGTGGATGACGAGGTGGACGGGATCTTCCTCGCTGAGCTCGAGAAGCAGGGCCCTGCGCAGCTCCGTGGCTGGCCGCGTCACGTCGAGCTCGATGTTAACCGCGGATCTTCCCTGGCGGCGGTAAGTAGAGTACTCTGTCCCGGCCTCACCAGTCCACGGCTTCCTGTCTATCCCCACGACTCGGTATGGCGGTGTCAAGTGTTCCACGAAGTGCTCGAAGAAGACGCGACCGAGACCAGATGAAGCGCCCGTAATGACGATGGTGGGCTGCGGGGTACTGTCCGCCGGTTCTGTTGGGTCTTGCGGCATCTTGATGGACGCTGTAGATTTTTATGATTGTGAGAAGTCCCGAAAAAACTGGATTCTAGAGACGGGAAACTAGAAGGAGAAAAAGCGATTGAAATCCGTATTCTGGTGCAAGGGGGGCGGCTGCGTGCCTTTGCTTGCCTTCTGGGACACGTGCCACACTCGGAGTTCGCCGGTGTCCAGCGCGCTTCTGTCATACATTATTAGATGTTCAGGTTCAGGCCCATACCTTACTGATTCATCTTGGCCACATAGCATGTTCAATTTAGGTATCTCGTCAGAGGGCATAATGCCCCTACTTGAGTAAAGCTTCAACTACCAGGCTTGAAGGAGTCCTGGAACTAAATCTCAAGTTAAAGATGTTGAAGACAAGGATTCAATTCTTGATTTAAAGAGAGAGCATGCTATGATGATAGAGAAAATCATCACGGAAGCCCAGTTTGGAACTATCCTGAGTCTCGTGGATAAACTTGTGAGGCACAACACAGCTTAAGTGGTTGTTATTTTTTAAGCTGTCAATATAGCTACAAAGGTTGTAACAGTTTCTTTCCTTCATACAATGGAGGATGCTTGACAGCCTACCTAAGCACCCAAGATTACACAGTGCTGTTAACAGAGAGACAACAAATCTTAACAGGCTGATTTACAACATATTCTTTAACAAGACTCTCAATGCTCTCGATACACTCCCAATTTTTATATGGATACCGGCCGAGGATATCATCCCACATTGTGTGAGGCGGGAAAGGGGGATGGCTTCCCTCAGCAAAGGGGCTGAACCGCAGGGAGGCACAACTTGATAAGTTGATAGCTCTTCGAAACTCAGTAATGACCATTCTAATCCACTCTAGGGGCCGGATTGCACATGTTCCACCGCCTCCGTCTGCCCACCCCTGCCTCGAAACATTGCCCCATCTTGCTTGTGGAAACCAAGATTGTCCCGAAAGCGGTGGCAAAGCTGCCCAGATGAGGCCCAGCAGATCAAAATTGTGCTGGGAGAAGATAGTTCTGAAGTGGTATCTTCAAGCGGTACGTTCGAAGGGAGCAGAGGGGGGGTGCTGGTTGTTGACGAAGTGGTGGGTAAGCTGGAGCTCGCGGCGGGTTGGTGAACTCGGTCGCTTTGTATTATTGATAGCGGAACCGGGTGGCATGATTTCTGGGCTCCAGGGCCTCGTAGTGTTACGGAAGAATACGGGCAATAGTTTCGTCGGTACGCAGCCCATGTCGGTCGAAAATGATAGAGGCATAGATGATGCCGGAGTCGACGACGTCCAATGGGCGAGACAGCACGCGACGGACAGAATCAAGAAGTTGGGAAAGACAACCTATGCGACAGTCTTTCGTGGGTAAAAGTAGTCATAAAGAAGATTTCGTCTGGGGAAAACATAGTGCAAGAGAAGATTCTGTGAAATCAACTTTTGATCCAAGGAGAATGGTTTGTAAGAAGACGATACAACGGGAAACTCTGTACTACCAATTCGTCAGAAACAATCCAGGAGAAGAAAGTGGGAGAGGGAAGGAGGGGGTCTCACAGTGCTAGTAGGAAATCCAGCCGGTTTGCGACGCAAGTTGGGCTGGTGAACCGCTGGCAAGGCAGGTGAATTAACCAGCTGAGATAGACATTGACAAGTTCAAATTTTGATACACAAATGCGCATTTCTAACGAATATTCCCAGCAAATACCCAGCATACCGGACGCCTGTCATGTAAGCTATTACATAGCCTGTTCCTCCCAAATACCTGATAATCCATCCCTTATAGTTTTCTGAGCATTCCAAACTCTTCAAAATGCAGAAGAATACAGTCCAACACCCTCACCTTTTGCAGATTCGCCTCAGACGTTGGGCGGTGATGTCTACCACCTTCCTCCAGGCCCACCAGGACCCCCAGGCCCTCCCGGCC
>MUZH01003826.1:0-25723 GCA_003012965.1 Juglanconis oblonga | reverse complement strand
GTGGGAGACAGATAGACAGATTGGTTGGCTGGGGGGGAGGGGGCGGGGGCGGATTTTACAAGGGGAATAAAAGCATGCCGGACTGGGCTGAGATCTCAGCGCGCGGGATGTCCGCGAGGATGCTGCGGTGATCCACTTCCCATGTGCTCGACGCGCGGTGGATGGGACTCGTGGGCCATGGTGAGAGAAGGCAAGGGGGGGAAGGCGATACTGACTGCTGATATACACAGCACCTAGGTAGTTTGCTTACTCGAGCATCGCGTGGCGATAGACTTACTTAGGTACCCTATGTCGTACCGATGTCGTACCTATGCCGTACCGCGCTCTACAGTCTTCTGCGAGGCCCCTATAGGCACGTAGTTGGAAGCCCTCCGCGCAGGTCGGTGGAACATGCGCAGCAGCATCTCACAAGACACCAGAGCTCGGCCAGTCTCTCTATGCCGGAAAGACCAGCGTTCCGGAGCTATTGGTGAAGCTGCGAAGACCGTCGGCTATCGGGCGGCTTGACATATTCCGGACCGACTCAGCCTTCTCCTCTGACTTGATACTTGATCTAAACAACAACATCGTGACGGCAACCACGTACATGAGTAAGTTGGTGGAAGCACAGTTACTCGAGAGCTAACTGTCCCCCTCCCCTTCTTATCCCACGAGCGGGCGTTCTTTGATTCCAAGGTGTAAGTATGTCTTTCTTCCTCTCGTTGCACCTCTGCGCTATAGCAACCAGACTTGTACGGAGATAAGATGCTGATCTTGGTGTTCACGTGTGTATGTGTCGTTTCATGCTGGGGTTCAAGTGAGTCGACGCATAGGGTCAGAGCTGGTCGAGCGAACCAGTGCCTCCAAGTGAGAATCCTGTCCTCGTGTGAGGCTAGATTTATCGAGTATGCTCATATTTTATGGAAAAACCTGTCCACCAGAATGCGTCTTAGATCACTCGACCATACCACCTTGTGCGGCTGACGCTTGCTTTTGAATACACAGGACTCCTCGAACTTGTAAAGGCAGTTGAAAACAAGGGGCAGGCCAGGCCGGAAGGTGTGCCACTGGCATCTGTCGCCTGTGACTTCAACATCGCAACAAGTGTAGACTGTATGCAACGGGCAGCTAACCGACCTGGGAACGCTGTCTAGTGAGAAGTAAAGAAAGAAATACAGGTACCTGTCCATGTTGGCATTTCATTCATATGTATGGGCGGCTCACATCGTGAGCAGTTGAGCCCAGCCAAGCGAGTGGCAGCACAGTCTAGACGGGCAGCAGTCATGATCGATGCACCGTGAATGCTCTGGAAATGCTTTTCTTCCCCCACAACCAGGTGGCAGAGAATTGCTTTGACTCAAACCTGGGCGAGCTTGCCATACCTCTAGGTACCTGAGGTAGTGTAGCAAGCGGTCACAAGGCCTGGTGAGTGATTCAAGCCTTTTCGGGTTAGGCTCGTCTGAAAAACGGCCGGATTCAAGCTGGATACAGTTAGCGTGGCTCTCTCCCCCAGCAAAAGTGGACTTAAATTCCGGCACCGAGATATCACAAGAAAAGAACTTGTCACCAACAACACCACGTCCGCCAACACATCGTCCACCAACACATCGTCCACCAAACTCGAAACTGGCAAGCGGAAGCCGTGGTCGCATCATCAAGCCCTTATCCTTATCACCTTGCTCACCTTGGAGGATCCAGCACAAGAAACCCAGAACGAGTCGTCACGTTCGGACCAAGCAAAGATGGAGAGGGAACAGCTGAAGACGGCGAGGGTCGATCAGGACAAAGAATACTTTGTGAGCGGAGAGGGCCAGAAGTATTGGTTGAACGATGGATTTTAGATGCCCTCCCGTCTATCATCGAACGCAAGCGGGGAGGAAATTCTGGTTCAGCCAAGACTGCGCTCCCGAGAATCTCGTCGACAACGTCAACCGATCAACTCTTGTCGCCATGGACATTGGCGGTCATCATCTCGAGACCATCACCGATCTTGGCATCGCTATCCTGCCCACCTTCCCCAAGTCTCGTGTCGACACGCCGTCGGATAGTGTCGCATCTCTCCCTTCCACGTACGGAGCCCGAATTCACAATTTCCGCAGCCGAGGTCATCCACCCCCAAAACTACTAGAAAACTGAGCGGCTAGGATGGGGATCTGAGGAAACAGTCGACGCGGAGAAGCTCGAGGGCAAGCTCGTCGAGCTGCTGGACCAAGGCAAGGCGGAGTCGGATGCTCTCGGGAACGAGCTGGTATTGCTGGTATTCTGCGCCCAGTGAGTGAGTGAGTGAGTGAGTGAGTGAGTGGGTGAGTGACTGACTGAGTGACTGACTGAGTGACTGACTGACTGACTGATATCGACTGACTGACTGATCGACTGACTGACTGATCGGTATGCACCTGCTTGCCTCGAATCGGTCGTCTTTAAACCTGAAGGATCTCGTTATCACCTGGGCCCCTCATTCCCCCTGCCATGTTTCAGCTTTTCGGTAAGACGCCTGATGAGCCCGGAGGCGGATTTCTGAACCTTCATTCACCACGGCGGGGCCAGACAAGACAGCCTCGTCCATGTTTCTCGCATGCTGCGAAGAAATCATCGGCCTTTGGAGGGCTCGGCTTAGGCGTCCTATTCCCAGTACCCAGTACAATATGCACGGGCCCCAGCCTTGTTCGGGACGGTATGTTGTGCTGCAGATGAGGCTCATCGCAAAAGCAAGATCACCTGCGAGATTCCCAGCAAGGTCAGGGGGATGACTGATCTACGATCCATGTGTGTGTGTTACATCAGGTCGTGTCTACTATAGTACCCGCGTAACTACCAGGTAGGTAATAAATAGACACGAGTCCCAGGGAAATACGACAACAGCACAAGCACCTCCACCGTACTTTACCATGACTTCAGCTGTCCATCCCTCATTCGGTCTTTGACGGGTTCGATCTTTGGCTCGAGGATTTCGGTTGAGGTTTCGACCGCAGAAGTGATCCAATTGTGGGAAAGCGAATGGGTAGGACACAGGCATACTAATTGATGCCTAAATAGTTCAACACCACCTTTGTGTTCTTATAGACTATCTTTTTAATATTGCCCCCCCCCTCCTGAATAATTTGAGAGAGATACCAACTCAACTGGCCTCCTGAGCATGATTCCACAGTCCCCCTAAGCCGTTTGGTGTCATGTCTTGCAGCAGCCAAGCATTCCACAAATGAAGTGTACTGATCACAGTGAAACCAATTTTGGTTGCGATGAGTTGCGAGAGAAGATGGACTCTTTGACACCTTGGGCATTCATTTCGTGATCTTCTGTCACGGCGGCACAAGCATGCCTACCTATTGGCACGTCCTTTTCGGAACTTGTATCAAAAACTAAACTTCATTTCTCTAAATTCACAACATCTAGTCTAGGATTCCAAAAAATACAGATCCATCACAAGCCAAGCCTTCTTGTACCACATCCACCTCTAATCGAAGACGCCGACCGAAAAACATCCCCCAGCTACAAGCTCAGATGTAATACATCGAGTGAGCCAGGTCTGGGTGCACAACGCGCAAGGGGCTGCGCGGCGCTGTGTGCTGCGAGCCATCATCTGACCCAGAGAAAAGGTCATGGTTATGGATCCGCGCCCGATCGCACAGAAGGTCGGCGTACCGAGCCGGAGTAGCCAGGCCGATGGCCATGGTGGCCCGGCCAAACAGGTAACAGATCTGGTTCGTCAGCTTCTCGAGCTCATCGGCCGGGTGCGTCGCCCCGCCAAAGACCTCGTCTTGCAGAACCGTGTAATGGGCAGGACGGGCCGTTCCTGTGTGGATACCGTGGTCAGTCAACAACAGAAACATGCCAGTCGAGAGGGCGCCTCGAGATGGATCTCGTGCCAGACTTGCCTTGGATGGCGGTGTGACTCTGCAGATAGAAATCCCAGTACCGCATGTTCGTCACCCCTCTGTCGACGACGGTGCCGGCCACCGGCGAGCCGGCCCTGTCGCGTTGGGCGTTCGAGCTGCTCGCTGGGAAGAAGCGGGCATGGTGCCTCTTGACGGAAACCACCACGGTGAAGAGCGGCGTCGCGCCGGCGGGGTACAGAAGCTGGCACGCCTTGCGGAAGTGAGGAAGCTCCTCCGAGACCACCTGGCTGAACTGCCCCTCAGACACCCCGTCGCGGAAAATGAGGATGCGTTGAGGCAGCTCCCGGTTGTCTGGGCCGTGCCAGCGCTTGAGACAGGCTGCGAAATGCTCGACGAGCTGCTCGTCCACCATTTCCTTGCCGGGAGCGTTCTCCCACGTGCTGCCTGGAAAGACGGAAACGTACTGGTCCACGCTGGCGACGAGTCCAACGATACTGGGACCGCTGGGAACAGTCGTCTTCTTCTTGCTCTCTGAGGCTGAATCCGAGTCCGAAGTCGACCTGGTGTCATTACCATGGTCGTCCAGAGTCAACTTCTTCTGGGCGGCCAGCAGCTCATCAATCTTGGATTCTGCCTGCGACTGCTGCTTCTTCTTCTTCTTCTTCTTCTTTACCCCGCCAGTTGGGTGAGTGACGTCGTAGCCAACCAACATAGTCTTCATGGTAGAGAGCAGGGACAGCTCTGTAACCAACGCGTGGTTGACAGCCCAGTTCCCAGCCTTGAGATTGATCTTCAGAGCGATGTTGGCCATCGTCTGGTCCGCCCCCTCTTGACAAATCTTGGCTTGGTCCATGCAAATGGTGTGGATGCCGACATCGACGTCAGCAATGTTCTTGATGCCACTGTAAATCCCCGTGTCCTTCTTGGGGATAACAACAAACACCAGACGGCACCCGCCGGCCTTTGCCAGCTGCAGCGCATTCTTGAGCTTTGTTGAGAGCTCGTGCTCGTCGAATCTGAATCCTTCCGCTTGGTTGGTCGGCAGCTGGTCGAGGGGCGCGATACCAACCCCCATATTCGCTGCCTTCTTGGCAAGACGACCCAGAGCGGTCTTGAGATCCCCGGCCGATTTGGGATTGCTCTTGGGTTGAATGTAGACCCAAGTCCAGAACTTGCCGATGGAACTCCCGGCCCTGACAACGATGGCATCTCGAGTTGTGCCATTGGGCTGCTTGAAATTTGAACGCCAGGAGCTCCGCCAGACCGAGACTTGGTCCTTTGAATACCGAATGCCTGGAGTCGCCAGTTGACGGGCGTGGACTTGAATCAGATCCTTGCCAACTTTGACGCCGAATCGTTCCTGTTCAAACCATTACCAGTCAGTCAGCACACAGCTGATGTTTACCGCAGGAGTCCCTATAGTGGAGGGCGTGGTGACTTGCCAGATAGTTTGATTGATCGTCGAGATCCAACAACTTCCGGCCGCTGTTGGTGATGGATATCTGATTCTTTTTGGCCTCGCGGCATGCGAACTTGATCATTTCCGCGTTCGCTTCACCCTTGAGCTTGGCCCTGACCGGCTGCCCAGGTAGGATCTCGCAGCATTCCGCAGGAACATATTCCGGCTTAGTCTTCGTACCAAGGTTGATCAAAGGCCAATTCCGATCGGGTTCCATTCCGTGGCCTAGTAGTGCAAGCGTCAGTCCCATCAGGTCTAAGCCTGTGTTTCTTTGAATCACATACGCTGTCTGAAGTAGTTTCCAACGACCGTCAACTGGCCAGTCTTGTTGGTAAAACTGGTCGTGAAGGGCTTTCCAAACTCCAAGTTGCCTGTGATGGAGACACGGTGTTTTCCACTCTGGGCCCCTTCACTCTTGTGGGCCAACCCGCAGACTTTTCTCTCTGTTCGCTGCGTCTGTGCCCGAAGATTCGGCCTGTAGAAGACACGTGCGCCTTTGAGGGAAGCGCTGAACGTCCTCAGCTTCTCCACATTCACAGTGTTTCCCAGCGACGATGCCTTCATAGCCGCAGCCAGGGACATGGGCTTGCGAAAGGCGCCGTGGGTGACGTTCAAGTTGAGAAGGAGACTTCCAGTAGCGGGTCGGACACTCGCAAAGTAACCACGCAGGAACTGATGTGTCTCGTAGTCCTTGTGGTCATCTTTAGGCCCGCGATTGACCTCGTCAGGGTCCGTGAAGAAGAAACGAGACTTCCCAATCGATGTCGCAAGAGCGTTGGATCGAACCGGATGAGTGAGGATGATCGTCAAAGCATCGAGCTCCTCAGAGAATCGAGGGAAAGACATGGTATCCTCGGCGGCGAAGATAGCCCCGAGGTACTTGGACAACCCCGGGAGGTTGATCTCCCTCGGCCCCTCAAACGTCACGGTCCACTGTTCGCCCTGGCTTTGGCCGGGTCGCGGGTCGAGCTGAACGACGTTGGAGCTGCCAGTGACCGAACCTGGGGGCAGCTTCTCCCGCGTGATGAGCTTGGCCTTCCACTCTGTGGCGAAGACAAAATCACCCGGCAGCATGGCGTGGATGGCACGCTGGAAGATGTCGTGTAGCTTGCGCGCGGGAATGTTTTCGATATCGTCGTAGTCGTCGTCCACCGGGGTGACCGTCTCGCCCTCTGTCTCGCCTTTCCTGGGCCTCTCCACGGCCGCCTTCCAGAGGCGGGGAACCATCTGGTACTGGAACACGGTGGCCTGCTCGTTAACGGAGAGTCGGAAGAAGTTTGCCCATAGCTTGATCTTCTTCCCCTGAGAGCCAAAGGTCGGCCGTCGCGGAAAGGACTGGATCTGCTTCTCCTTGTCCATGAACTGCTTGAAATTCTCGGCATGGCGGTTCATCCCATTCTTGGTCACCGTTTGCTGGCCGCCTTCGAGCTGTTCAACTCGAGGGTCCACACCAGATGCCGTTGGGGACTTGTAAACTAGACTGTCCATGATGCAACCCCAGTGAGTAAAGGGGATAAGTCTGGTACCTACTCACGGTATTAGTAACCAAGCTTTGAAAAATGAGAACCTGGACCAAGTAGATTCTGCTGCTCAATTTTGCCAGTACAGAACCTGTCCCTGAGTTGACGAGGAAAGAAGAGAGAAGAAAGAAGAGTTTAATCCCAAGTCTGGGTAAGTACTGGTATTTAATATTTAGGACACCTGCTTGAAGCAGATATGCTGCAACTGTTTCCAGGTTGGCTTGTCTTATCAAGACGGAGGTTTTTCTGCAAACATTCAAAGACAAGCCGTTTGTGATGAGGTGCATCTTGTTGCCACGCCTGATTTACATCGAGAATAGCACAATTTGCTTGACTGAGCAGTTTTCTCTTCAAACCGGGCCAAGCTGAGCTACCTACCTGGTAGGAAGCGCGTGTTTTGACGAGTGGTACTGAACCACTTGCCCGCTTCACTGAAAACGTTCACGCTGGCTTTCGCTAAGGCGGTGTAAACCGGCAGATCAATATAAAATTCACGGATATTCGAAGTCAAAGATGCATAAAAAATGCGGAGGTCTTCCATTAGGTGACTTTGGGGTTGCCGTCGATGATTGCCATAAGGTCATCGTCTGCGTCCAGTGGGACAAGTGCTCAGATGCATGAAGCGTGGGCCTTAATTCTCGACTTGCTTTGTCTTGCTGGAGGTATAACTGGCGGAACAGAACTTATGTATCGACCTAGGAAAGAGCGGAATGAGATCCCCGAGAGCTTTTTATTGGATTTGGACATCTTGCAAGAAGCTTGAAGATCCTTTTCCGCGGCACATGATTCCATCCCTATCGGTTGCCACAGTAGCTGTGTACCATCGGCTCTCGGAACTCGAAACTCCACGGAACTCGAAGGGTTATATGTCTATCAACATGTCTGGGAATAACTGAAATTAACGAAGTTGTTGAACGCCATCTGGGCTGCCGTCGGAATTCGCAATCTAGTTCTACTATACATTTACCGTAAGGCGCCGACTTTTAGTAGTGAACTGAAGCTGTTCTCTGGCTTAAATGATGTACAGTAGTCACTAAGCTTGTCCGGAAAGGATTTTATTAGTTACGAAGGTTATCTTCGAGTGGCGGCAAGTTTCAGTGAGGCATTTTATCAATGATAAGGCTTCTACCTATGGTAAGTAATAAGACTCTAATCCCAACAAGACTCTCAGGCCCAAAGCGGGGCTGCATTCCGATCAGTCTCCAGGCTTGACGAGGCTTTAAATCTGATAAGCCAACCGTCAGTGACGAAGCCTAAGGTGAGGCGGTTACTAAAGGAGCGCTATCACTCATGAAAAGCCTCTGGCTCGAGAACAGCTATCACTCGAGAACTACCATTTCAGAAGGATTGCAAAGTCCCACCTGCAAATGCTTGAAATTATATAACGATCAAGCGCACCCGAAACAAAATAAAGAAATCATATTGGAATGATCGATATTTTGCTTTACCATAAATACATTGTGGACTTATAAGAAACCGTCGTATTTCGATATTTCGTTGTAGTGTCGTTGGCAGGTACTTCATAATATACATGCTACGGGACCCTGTACAATGAAAACCAAGAGCTAAGGGCACAGAGAGCTTGGGAGGAAGAGATTATGCTCTCCGTATTGATGCGAAGATTTGTTATACAAGCGCTGCACTATGCTTGTCAGAATACTGCCTACATCTCTCACATGCATAGAGCGCGATGAGTGACAGCAGGTGAGATAAAATGGCACTTGTAACTGTACTTGGGATATTTCACGATCCAAAAGCTTAGCCAGTCCCAATTTAGGAATATTCCAAGTCCATACAGATGCATCTAATAACATAGTGGCAATGGCCGTCATTGAGTGGCGGGCTCACATTGCTTTAAGCCACACCATCATCTAAGAAAACGGTATCAAAGCCTGGAAGCAGCTGTTTAGGTAATGCTGATAGTAATATGAGGCTCTTCGAAATAAAATTTGAGATTCGTACTACTGAATTCTTCAATCACAGGATCAGACTCTGCTTTCGGTTGGAGTCAGGCCAGCTGTGACGATGATATGTGCATCATGAATAGGCGGCGCACGTTGGCCATTTATATAAATACATCATGGTTTTTCTTAACTTCTCATTAAACGTAGTCGTAATTCATTTACCTTCTGTTCTCTTCATACCAATGTACGCAAAGTCCTAACGCCAGACAGCTTTCCGGCAGAGTTAACTTTTACAAGATCACTCTCTCCAGTAGCAAACCAGAAACGTCAAATACTCCAGTCCGGGGCAAGTTCTAAAAGTACTCAAATATGTCGCGGATCGATGTCCATAAGAATTGGCTCGGAGTTGCGGTAGTCGAGGTACCCCCTTACCTCCCAGCACGTCTGCACGCCTGGGCCTCACATCGTTACGCAGGCTAGTTTGTCTGAGCAGACGTGGCTAATACAATTGCCAACCCAGTTCATGTTCGCAACTGCATCACTCGGCATCATATGCGCGACATATACGCAGCAAAAACGCAACGGTCCGATACAAAAAATCCAGCTTCTTGTTATGGGAGTCAACGCTTACGTTATGTTCGCCGGTATTCTGAGCGCTGTCGTCATCAAAGGGGACGAGTTGTTCAGAAAGCGAGGCAGATACAACCCAAAATTTAATTATTGGCTCATTCCATTCATCAGCGTGGTCCAGTCCGCCGTTGTACCCGCGGCAGTGGTAACCTTTGCTGCGAGTGGCCCCGCCTTGGGACCCCATAAGCTTGAACTTGAGAATGAACCGCTAACTTGAATCACAATTTCAGATTTATGCGTCTACCGTAACCTTCATTTGCGATCAATCGGACACGGAACTGTCTTCCTCGACTGGGAAAAATAACACTATCAGCGGGACACTATCAAGCACTCCAGCTGCTGATGAAGGTGGGGAATGCTACGGGACACAAGTTGCGGGCTTTATGTGTTTGCTATTCAGTGCTGTATGTGCAGGAATATTCCTGGGTGGGATTCTAAACGCTTTCAGAAAACGCCACGGAACAGGAGAGCAAGCCGAACAGATGGGCGGGCAGTATCGACGCACCGGCTCGAGTCGTAGGTATAAAAAGGAGCCAAAGCTGTCCGGGAGGACTGCATACCACAAAGAGGTAAGTCTAAACCCAATGCCACGGCTAGGATCTGGAATTAGAGCTAAAAGAAAGGCAAAGAGCTTTGGTCGTTCCAGCTCGAGCTCGAGCGCAAGCCGCAGCATGCATGGACCGGAGTTGCAGCAGGCCATCGGAAGGAATCTCACTCAAACAGCAGGATCAGGGCGCCGGAATACTCCCCCAGCCCTCGTAAACTCGTCGGAACAGGTAAATTCCCGGCACCCTGGATTCAGACCATTTAATGGACAGCCTCCGCAGATCGCACAACCCTCCGTCCCTGGATCGGGACCATTTCATGGACAACCCTCCGTCCCTGGATCGGGGCCATTTAATGGACAGCCTCAGCAGATCGCACAACCCTCCGCTCACCGCCCGATTGGGTACCCTGATGCTCCGATGGGTGTATACGAGGGCAACTTTGGCCCGCGTCACCCCTAAGGGAGTATGGGAATCTCATGTCAAAGATGAAGTTGGATATTTCGGCCTGATAAGTATGCGGATGAAAAGCCCTTAGACTTGGTTTCTCAGAAGTGGATATTTAGGGTTGCTTCGACGCTGTACTGTGTTTTGATGCTACATGCTCCAATTGTAACAGAACTCCACAGTGTGTTATATTTTAGCAAAACGATCCTCTAAAGTTCAGTCTTAATTAATATTCCTACGTGGTGTTGTGCGAACTCTCAGTTTCTCCTCAGACACCCAAATGTCGGAGAAGCGCTCCACAGTGACTTACCAGCCCCATTTTTCTTCTACCATGTGTTAGACTTTAATGATCTTCATATCAAAGCGAGAAGTGTAAAAACTGCTACCGTAGAGCCTCCTGATGTTTGTGGCACAATATTGGAACATTGGTAGAAATACGGCCCGGGGGACCATGAACCCCCCCCCCCCCCACGGCCAAAACATCCCATTCCTCTCCTACCCAGGAATCTTATCCGGGAACAAAGATATGATATCCAGTATAAAATTCGCTGTAAATAAGTGACCTGTCAATTGTTCGAGTTCCCGAGCCTTGGATTTCTCCAGTCTGGATCAGCAAAGATCTGATCACAACCACAGGGTAATTTTCCGACACAAACTATATTTCAGGCATTATTCGAATGCCTTTCCACACTACATGCAGATATACACCCCCAAACAACTAATAATCTCTGTCTTTACATCGGCATGATAGTGTGTCCAGTTGGAGCTTTATTTGCGTGGATAGTCGTTGCCGTAAGTTCGTCCGGCTGATTCCTGACACTTGTTCACAGTGCTGGTTTGAGGCCCACCAACAGATGAAAAGCTACCGATTTTTGCATTGTTTGCCGGGTAGAGAGGTCCACCACAGTACTCCTTACAGTGAGCTCTCCAGCACAGCGAAGCAGGCCCAGCAGATCGAACCAAGGCTGTTCGGGCTGCCAGAACAGTACTGTCTGGTATTTGGGTATATTATCCACAGTAGTCGTCCGCCGTCTTGCCGGTATTCATGACAGTGTTTGGATCGGTAGAGGACACAAATATTTTGGAGTTCGCGGTGGCCGGTCATAGAAGCACCGTTGAAAAACGTTGCCTGCGTTGAGGCACTCGGTCTGGCCATTCAACTAGGTCTATGTTGATATTTGCATAACGACGGCATTGGTTTTTACTGCGATTGTTGAATATAAATGATGCATCATGTAACGAAAATCCGTGTCTTGAAAATTCGTGCCTTTGCCTTTTTTTTTCTTCCTTTTTTCTTCTTCTTTTTTGTTCATTTTCTTCCACTGAATCGGTTTTTGAGTACCATCGAACGCCAGTGATCTTGAAGTTCGGCAGTGCTACCTACGCAGTACAGATTCGGTGCGCCTCAAATTGTACAACAGGTCACAGATTGCGTTGTACAGAGGCATGGATATAATTCTATGGTACGCGTGATGTTTACGAGGAAGATCTATCTTCGCCTGTTTCTCTAATTTATACGTTAATCTCCCCTGCTCAAGATTCAAAAAAGAAAGAAAGCCATGTCGGCCTCGGGTTATGTGGTGCTGCGCCTACTTGACACCAGCGCAACCAGACTCTGTGTTGCCACCAACAGATAATAGGCTGTGTCCCAGACAAGCAATATCTCCGTTCTCATTGAAGCATCCATCGGCCTCCCAATCCCAGCTTGGATCACCTGAGGTCCAGTTGAAGCTCCAATCACATCCCGATGGTGTTGAGTTGACACAGGCTGTGATATTGTTCTCCAGCAGTTCGCCCTGCTCACCGATGACATCGGTGCTGAAGTTCTTGCCCTGTACCGTGTAGACCCACTGTTTTCCAATGGAACTGCTGGTCTCGTAGTAAGAACAGCTAGTGTTTGTGTGGAGGGCGAGTATGGTGTCACGCGTGCTCCGGTCCAGAGGCACACCTGGCATGCGGTAGGCGGGGTCCTGCTGATCCATATCCAGGGGCTCTCTTGTTGCGCAGTTAATCCAGACAAAAATTACAGTCCCGTCGGCTACCCCATTTCGGTACCAAGTCTGGTTGCGACAGAAGTTTTCCGTGTTAGTAGGATCCGGTGTACAGCCTGGCTGGTTACCATCACCGTAGTATAATATGGACTCTGTCAACAAGCCACTATGACGAGAGGGAAACCAAGTCAGCTTGAACTATTTCACCATTGGAACTTGATATATAATGCAAAAGTGTGGTGAAATGGATAGGGCGGGGGGTAGGCATGTGTCATGTGTTCCTCCCCCCCTCTTCTTTTTTCTCCCCTTTTAATAGTGAGGGACGACATGTGCAACAGAAAAAATGAACTTGGAAAATTAATGGGATAATGTAGATATGTTGTAGGTCTTACCAGGTCTCCTTCCAGATCGGAATGAAGCTGAAGTAACCGCACTGGTCAGGCTGGAGGTCAATGCCCCATGAGAAACCCTTCGAGGTAGACCAAGTCTCGGAATATCCACCACTGATGCCAGCCTTCAAGGCTTTTCCAATCTTCGGACCGACGCTGACAGTCCAGCCCCAGCTGGTGCTGTGGCTCTCATCAAGCCTGCACGTCACTGGATAGTGACACTCGGACTTGGGGAATGGAGACTCCCTGCCGCGTCGGAAGATACTGTTGAATTTGTTGTAGTTAGAATCCTATGAGAACAAATGAAGCCATCTGAATATGTGACCCAAGCATCAAGTGGCTCCTTGAACAGGAAGTCCATGGAGATGAAGACGCGGCAAAACAGTACATACCAGGAGAGGCTCAGCATTGACACCATCGCATGGGTTTCTCTTGATAATTTCAGGGAGAGTGCGTCCGGTGACAAGCATGGAATCTTGCATGAGCATGCCCATCAGGACGAAGATGATGATGTCCATGTTGAGTTTGTTCCTATGAGAGACGACAACTTCAAGGAGGGAGATGAGGTTGTGGGTACGTCCGGTCAAGAAGGCCAAATACTATAGAAGGTATCTGTTTTGATACCTCTCGAGTATTTTGGTGGTTTAGAAGAAGATATTGTAATTGAGGGAGTGTCAGTCCAGGTTTTAGGGATCCCAAGGTCTAATGGAAGTTACGACCTGTGCTCACGGGCCTGAATGAAATCGAACCGGACTGCTGTGAATAAACCTGTCAAGTAATCCTACTAGCGTCTCTCTAAAATGACTCGTCAGCTTCAGTTTGAGATTATCAGATCGTTCTTTCCGTTCTCGTCAATCCGCGTAATCCACGATGTGCCTGAATACAGGGAGTGGTTGATTTGACTGCCTTCTCCCGACTTGCTATCATGGACTCAGGTTTTGTAACTCTTTTTATCTATAAAGATCACCCATTATTCCCATGATCGTAATGTTTAGCTATAATACTCTCAATGATCTTCTGAAAAATACGAGCAGGGTCAGAAAAGGGCGTAAATGCTATCTGCCGGCTCTTAGCAATGAGTGGATGGCGACGGTAGGGAGATGAACCATCCCTCCATACTGAGATGAAACATGCTTGATTTAGATAGAAATAGTCATATGATTGAATATCTGAGTTGAATTCAGCAGAAAATATCATTGTTTTGGCGGGTCCAGTAGGGCGCTGCTGATGTAAGGGTTTGAAACATGATGTTCTCCCGAGGTCGTTATTACAACCTGTGCAACACCTCAGAGTGTCTATAGAATATTCTGATCAGTGAAACAAGAGAAAATTTCCCCGGCTTTTTGTTATTCTCGTATTGTCAAGAATTCTATGTGTGTGACTCGGCAAGGCTCGAGACACCCAGGGGGGGGGGTTGAAAGACTTCATAGGTATTCAATGCCAACCATAACGACCTGAGGCACACCAGAATTCACATTCCAGCTGTAATCAGATTTTGAAGAAATTTCATTGCTCTTGGGGGGCTGTAAATACTTCTGCGAATATGAATCTCCAAAATAGCCCGATTTGATGCTTTGATATGACACTTCATGGTCACACCCCCTCTGTGTTCCTAACCAAAGCTAAAATCGCAATTCCAATGTCTGACCTCCAGAAACAATTCCAAGCTCAAGTCAGACTGTGATTTTCGTGAAGATTTCAAAATGCAATGCTCATACCGGTCAGCTATCCCCCAAGCTCATTCCCACTAGCGCTTGGCTCTGTGCTTGTTCGTATTGCCCTCGCTCATGGCCCCGCCTTCGAGACTCATCCCTGCGCGAGGGCCTCGTGCATCGAGATCTCGTTTTCTCAGAGTGGCTTCGTCCATGTGATCAATCAGTGCGACGCACTCTTGATTCACTGATATGCCTTGAGCGAAGTGTCTTTGAGTAATCCACCTGAATATTGATAATGGAGTCGTCAGAGTCGTCCAAGCCCGATATTGACTCTCTTTATGCAAGAATTTTGTATTTTGACGGCCAGAGCCCTTCTACAGGTCAAGATCCCAACTGTGTGGATGGTGTCTCTGGCTAGGCTGTGACCGACTACGTCCCCGAGTTTTACGCTGTCGAGATTGGTCTCGTGACACTGTAGACAGCTTCGACTTACTTCCAGAATGGCTGGCTCCTGCTCTTCCCGGTCGGATTAGACCTTGTTGAGAGTATGCTTGTTGTGGGATTTGAGGTCTCTGTTGGTATTGCTGATATGGTTGCTGAATTCCAGGAGCATAGGCTGGCTGCGGGTGAATTGGCATAAAACCGGCAGCACGACCCTGCTTCAGTGCCTTGACTTTCCTTTGCTTCGTCTCCCTGGGAATCTTTGGTTCTTTCCATGGTTGCTTTAGATGGGTAATTCGAGACTCTTCCTTGAGTTCCCTTCTCAGCTTGCTGGTCGGCCACGGTTCACGAAGAACGAAAGCCACCTGGACGAGGAAGTTAATGCCCAAAATTCCTTCGGTGAAAGCGATCGCCATATTGCCTGCTTCCATGACATCAAAATGATCATGAGGTTTGATATTGTAAAATATCACATACAACCTGATTTCACAATGTTAGTAGTGCGAATAGAAATGGTCTGTAGGTGCCCCACATGCCTGTTAGAGACTCACTACCAATAGAACTACAACCGGAATGAGCATGAGGCCTTCTGTGCAGAGAAAGATGATCATGGATACGTGGTTGTGGTAAAATAGACGGCCTCTTCTCTCCCCAGAGTAAACCATCACACAATATGATATAAATGCTACGATCTGCCAAGCTAAAAAGAGGCTTGTGCAGACGGCGCCCACGAAAGGCAGCATGGGACGTGTTTGAAGTGCTGCTGTCAATGGAATGTGGGAAGGTCCAGATATCACAATGCAAAGTGTAATAGCAGCTGGTGGAGTAGCTGCTAGAACCTGGAGCAATATGTGTTAGTCTCCATGGGCCTCGAGAAGATCGATGTTTGGAAGATTTGAGGGACAGGTTTGAGTTTCGATAGATGGCTTACCTCAAAGAGTTTCAATTTCCATCTCCATGCACCCTTGGCACTCAGCGTCTCATTGCTCTTGTCTCTCCAAGAATAACTGCAGAAGTGGATGCATGCTGAAGGGAGGCTCAGCAAAGTTATAATGAAGAAGAAAAGAGCCATCATTGTGGGTCCAAGGTAACCGGGAGACTTTAAGGACGGGCAGATATTATTTAACATCGAATACTGTATGCATCTTCAGCCACATTTCATCTGTGGGAGACTTACGTCAAATATACCGACTGCGCTTAGGGAAGGCAGCATTTGAAATATAATGTATGCACACCAGATGTTCGGGTGCTCCTCAAAAAAAAGCGAGTAACTTTCATACCGACTACAAAATGACTGCCATAGCCATAAAGACAATTCATTGGCTCATATTGGATTCGATTCTGAGTTATCGATCTTACAATTATTCCCATACCCCCTCGAAGAAAATGCGCCTTAAATGCAGGTGGCACGAACCCAGGCTATCAACTATGCTTCCTCTAGGTACAATTCAATCCCCATCTTCCACGTAAACCACCCTTCAGCGCGCTCGCCCACGAGAGGCTTTACGTCTCCCAAAATTCTCCGGACGGTTGTCTGTAGTCCGCCATCCGGAAACCTCGTCATTGTAGAGCTTGAGCTGTAATGCCAGCTCTTCTTTGTAAGCCTTCTTCGCTTTCTTCTCGTATTCTAACCGCTCATCCCGCCTCTTCTCGTAACTCTTCTCGCGAAACAAGTAGCGCCAGAACCATAGCCAGAAAATATGAGTGCCTTGTGCCATTGTCCATATACCTAGTACTGCTATAATTGTCACGACCACTGAACACCCAGATGTTGTGCTATTGTATGAACACACCCCTGACTCAGGGCTTTTGGGGATTTTCCAGAAAGCGGCGAGTCCGTATGCCTGCGCAAATGAAAGCATAATTAGTCTTCTCAGGTGAGTTATAGTGCGCGAGTGCAAAGTTGAATCAGCTTACTATTGCAATACCGCTCGGCGGGATTATTACAATCCCTTCAATTATCAGGAAGATTTGAAATGCTGGAGGATGCATTTCCAAGTAGTCAAAGAATCGATCATCATAAAGGAGTGTTGTGAATATTAAGAAGGTGGAGTAAAACATGGCCAAAAGGCTGACCACGCTACATGAGATGAGCATGACCTGGGTGATCATTATGCTGTGAACAGGACCATATATCTCACTGCTGGGGGATAAAGCAGCGAAAGATAAACTGATTGAAATGATGGCAGCGATGATCTGCAACCTCGTCAGCACAATTGGTAGGGTTGCATCAAGCAGTCAGGAAGAGGGATGGCTGACCTGAAAACCATGAAGCAGTGTTCTCCTCCCAACACTGGATTTGATCCATGAAGAGCATATGAGTTTCGTTGATGATGGATACTTGCTGCCCTGGGGTTCAGGACGCCTCCTGGGTTCAGGATGCCTACTGGGTCCAGGATGATTCCTCTCAGAATGCACCGAGTAGTAATTTGACTGGTTGTTTGACATTGTCGGTAAGGGAAATGTGAAGGTGGGATAATTGATTTTCCTTTCCTTTCAATGGCCCGGTGCAAATAGGAGCAGGGATAAGGTCTGTAGGGTGTTGCTAGGGTCTCTTGAGAAAGAAAATAGAAGTTGAAAGTGGGCAGTTGCTGAGAGATTTATATGTCTGCCAGGGATTATTTCTGTCCAGGCTGCACAAATTCACCCCAAGCCGCAGCCTCACTATACATGAGAAACTTGTTGGTGACTTACTGCTGCATTGTGACTCGTATAATTAGAGTATATAGGGACTCAAGAGGCTTTCGATCTTTTATGGTTTTGACAATACTGAGAAATTGCGAGAGGGCAGAAAGGTGTATGTAGCTGGTTTTTCTTAGACCTGATGCACAGAGTGTGATGGTCTTTAAATCCGTAAAGCAGCAATATAGTACCCTTCCACTCATATTATTCCATCCTGCTGGCATATTTGTATCACCACTGCCTTCCAATTGAGTTATAGGCTTGCTGTCTTCAAGAAATGATATGATATGTCTTGGTTTGACGAACTACCTTGGGTAGGTAGGTATCGAAAATACCACAGTGCCATAAATGCATTTCCACGAAATCAAGAATTACTTTGAATGATATTTGTTACATATGGGTGAGCCACTGAGTTATCCTCTACCTTACTTATGTTTCCATGTGATCCTCCCAACAATATGACCATTTCACGGCCGTGATAAAACTGACTGACGCCAGACAGGACGTAAAGCCGTTGGGACCGTTCAAAGCCGTGCAGGGCGCCAAGTCCCAGCACTTGCCAGACCATGACCGTGCTATACGACAGAAGAAGGAATCAAGGCAGGTAATTGTAGAGCATGGTGAGCCTGGGCATAATGGCATGACCGTCACGCAGCATATTCAAGTTTCCGCTACGTCGGCCGCAGCGCAGATGGTGGGGGAGGATCATTGACTGTGTGCGCGGGGCAGATATCCTCTAAGGCTCGGTCATTATCGACGAGTTAATTGACTTTAGGATAATTAGGTGACTGTGAGATGATCGTCTGTTAAATGATCAATGGCGAGGTGCTCGGTATTCCTATCCCCCTCGTGTAACAGGATATGGCGACGAGCGTTGGCGGTAAGAGTTGACGAAAAGAGTTAGCTTCGTATATGGCAGCAAGGGAGTCGCCCTATGGTTATTCACTGTGAAGGGGGAAAAAACGGCAACAGACTGAGTTGGCTCAAAGCTGCTCTTCCGCACCTTGTCCAAGACCAGAGTTATTAGTCGCTGCTACTTCCATATAGCCTGGGTGTAGCCAAAGGGTGGAACATATGAGTGGGTTCACTAGTATTGAAATGCAGGCACATGTCTTTTCTGAAACAGAGAAGAGTGGACGCTATCATCGTCGTTGTCCTGGTCAGCGGCAACAGCGACAGCTGAGGACGTTTTCCCAAGACAGAACACGGCCCTGCCATGCGGTGTCTTGTGCCGTGGAAACAGTCAATGCAAGCCGTTGCCGCAATCTGACCGCGTCCAATGTGCATTACCAGATGCTGCAAGGGGGATCACCAGTAGACACTACCAATGAAAGCAACCGGTTCTTCGGCTGTCAAAATCAGTATCGCAGTGCCTGGTCTGCTCGCCACATTCTCAGAGGCAATCGTGTATTGGCGTGTATCCGCTACCCAAGCTGTAAGAGATTTAAAATCATGGAAGAGCTGATATATGCCACTCTTCATCTCCAACTACATTATGCCCGGGTCCTCCTTCTTTTTCTCGTCACACTCGCCGTGGACACCGCCCCCGACGGATCTGCCACCTCCACCTTCACCTTTGTAGAAACAGCAGTCCTTTTCCTTTTGGACGGCGTGACGGACGGCGTACTGCTGGGCGTCACTAGAGCTGATTCTTCCACAACCTCGATCTTGATCGCCTTCGTATCAGCGTCCTCTTCCACCTTCTCCGCCTTCTCCACCGATCGATCCGAAAACGTCCTCAAGTCCGCCGTGAAGAGCACCGAGTGAGCCCAGCCTGCTTGGCTCCCCCACAGATTGCGGAAATGATCCCCCACAGCGTCGTACATGGTCTTGGTGAGAGTCTTGTTCTTGCTCTTCCCGCCGAATTTGTAGTCGCGCATGGCGATCTGCCAGACGTGTGTGTCGACAGGGACGGCCTCGCCCCAGCCTAGGCCCATGAGACAGACGCAGTCGGCGACTTTGGGGCCTACACCAGTGAGCTGAAGGAGTTGCTCGTGAGCGTGCTTGTACGAAGGCTGCGCGCCGTCCTCCTTGGCCACCGGTGCGGCTCCCCATGCTACACTCGCTGGGTTCCGCAGGCTCTGCAGCCAGTCCGCTGGTCGGTCTTGCGAGATATTCTGTGCCGTCTGTGCTATGTACTTGGCTCGGTAGCCGAAACCGAGTTCGCGGAGGTGGGACTCGACACCTGGTGCTGTGAGTGACTTTGGTGTAGGGAAGTCATGGAAAGGCTCGTCGCCGATGGTGCCGATGTATGGCCCGTAGTGGAGGCACAGCTTGTGTACCATCTGTGATATCCTCGATATGTTGTTGTTGCTACTGCAGATGAAGCCGACCAGAGCCTCCCATGCGTCCTGGTTCAATATCCTAACTCCGGTAAAGCCCGGTGCCCTCTTCCGGAAGTTGGGGTCCGCATCTGCCCATTGTTTGTACAGCTCCGTCAAATCATGGTGTAGATTGAAGTAGTTCTTGAGCAAGGCCTCGGTATCATCCACCGATGGGGCTTCGGGGGTGCTCTCGCCAGTGACAGAGGCCGAGGCAGGGGGCGTCAGAGGAGCAACAAGAGCCTTGGGCCAAGTGACTCGGTAGTGTAAGTGATCCAGATCCTGTCTTAGGGAGACGATCCTGCCATGGAGCGTGCAGTGCCTGGAGGTCCGGTCAGCGTTGAACCGGCCGAGAAGAGACAGTGCTGAAAATACCACTCGTCACTGATCTTCCTCCATCGGAAGGACTGTCCGCATCTCAAGGTCGTGTCTATGCAGAGTTCGGTGAGGCTCAGGGGCAGTTTGCGCCATTCTGATGGTCTCAGTGCCATGACTGGGCGCATGTCAGCAACCTCAGTCACGGACTGGAGGCAGATGTTGAGATTATCAAAGTATCGAGTATCAAGGTCGAGAAACCACGCCAAGCTTGCACGAGGTACGTACCGCCCTACAAGATGTGGTTCAGTGAAGTCGTGGTTGCCACTTGAGCCTCAACCCACTGATTTTCGAGTCTGACAGGGGTTTCTCATGCTAGGCCTATCTTGGACTAGTGGGGGCTGGCTTCGAAATCAGAAAGAGCAAGAACCTGGTGCAGCTCGCTTCAAGGTTCCAAGGTTGTTTCTTCCCAGCCTCGGACCTCGTCAACAACATCAAACTGTTTAACTCGGACCGGCCACATCGCCCGTTCTCCGCCAATCTATCATTGCGACTGTTGTCGTCACACTCAAGAGGGCAAGTTCTCCCACCTGTGAACCACCAACGGCAACATGGCCGCCATCAACTAACACTTCGCCTGCCGCAGGTTCCTCTCCAAGCTCTGGTACTTTAAATCGTGGGCCATTTCTGCTGACCATGGATCGAAAAGATGGAGGCCGCCACGGCTCGTCCCGGGACTACGGTGTATGCGTTCTTTCTTCTCATCTCCATCTCCATCTCCCTTCAAGATGCCAACTAACCTTCTGTGCCCTGCAGTCCTCTAGACGCGACCGTGATGACCGACGAGACCGCGACCGCGACCGCCGCCGCCGCTCGCGATCCCCCTACGAGAGCACCCGCCGTCGCGATGCTGGCGGTGAGGTAGACAGCTACTCCTCTAGCCGCAACCACCGCGACCGCGAGCGCGAGGACCGCTACACCGGCCGACGAGAGAGAGACTGGGACCGCGAGCCCCGTGGAGGAGGCAGACGTGATGGCGGCCGTAGGGACGACGACCGACCCCCTCGTCGCGACCGCGACCTATTCGATGATCGCCGCCGAGGACCCCGAGATGGCCCACGCGGGGATGCAGGAAGAGGAGACGGAGGCTTCGAGCGAGAACGTGGTGAGCGGCGCCGCAGCGATTCCCCGCCGCCCAAAAAGAGAGAGCCAACGCCCGACCTGACCGACGTCGTGCCTATCCTGGAGCGCAAGAGACGGTTGGTGCAGTGGGACATCAAGCCCCCGGGCTACGAGAACGTCACCGCCGAGCAGGCCAAGCTTTCGGGCATGTTCCCACTTCCTGGCGCGCCCAGACAGCAGGCCATGGATCCGACCAAGCTGCAGGCTTTTATGAAGGAGCCCGGCGGTGCGACCAACAACGGCGCATCCCTCAAGCCCACTAACTCCCGACAGGCTAAGCGTCTCATCATCTCCAACATTCCTCCCTCCGCGACCGAGGAGAGCATACTCGCCTATTTCAACCTCCAGCTCAACGGACTGAACGTGATCCAGTCCACCGACCCCTGCTCCCTCGTCCAGTTGTCCAGCGACCGGTCGTTCGCCCTCGTCGAATTCAAGACCCCTGAAGATGCCACCGTTGCTCTTGCCTTTGACGGCCAGTCCATGGAGGCGGATGATGCGAATGGTGCGGCGGATGGTGCGGCGGATGCTGCGCCAAAGGGTCTGCAGATCCGTCGCCCTAAGGACTACATCGTGCCCGCTGTTGTTGACGATCCCAACTACGAGCCCGGTCGCGTGTTGAACGTTGTGATAGACACTCCGAACAAGATCAGTGTGGTCAACATCCCTCCCTATCTGTCCTCGGAGCAGGTGCTGGAGCTGCTGAACAGCTTCGGGGAGGTTAAGGCTTTCACGCTGGTTCAGGACCGAGGCACGGAGGAGTCGCGCGGCATTGCTTTCTGCGAGTACCTGGACCCAGCTGCCACTGAAGTCGCGATTAAGGGGCTCGACGGCATGGAACTTGGGGACAGGGCTCTCAAGGTGCGCAAGGCGAGCATAGGCATCACACAGGTCGCAGGCGTGGAGATGGGAGTCAACGCCATGTCAATGTTGGCGGGCACCACGTCCACCGACTCGGAGGTGACGCGTGTGCTGCAGCTGCTGAACATGGTGACAGCGGAGGAGTTGATGGATCCGGATGATTACGAAGGTAAGTCTACGAACGCGACCACGCTCGGAATAAACAGTGACTAACGGGTTTGTACAGAAATCTGCGAGGATGTTAGGGATGAGTGCTCCAAGTTTGGGACGATCGTCGATCTCAAGGTCCCTCGACCCAGTGGTGGAAGCAAACAGTCTGCGGGCGTAGGCAAGATTTACGTCAAGTTTGACAGCTCCGAGTCTGCGACGAAAGCTCTCAAGGCTCTGGCTGGCAGGAAGTTTGCGGACAGGACAGTGGTCAGCACATATTTCCCAGAGGTATGCCATCCCCTTACTCTTCTCCCCCGGCAGGACTTGGCTAACTTGCATAACAGGAGAACTTTGAGGTCAGCGCTTGGTAGGCGGAAAACTGATCCCGCAAGTGGAAGGCGATATTACGATGAGGCAGAGATGGACGATGACGAAGGCCCAGCCATTTCTCATGGCGGTACCCAGGGCGGCAAACCTTGCACTGGGGACTCTCAAAATGAAGGTGAAGGAGGTGCACTTGGGGCGCCGAGGAGGCTGTCACGCAACCTCTGTATGGATTTAGCCGGTCAAATTCCAGTCGAATGCGTATCATTGCTTTAGGCATGGAGGGGGCGAGAATTGCAGATGCCCTAGTGATGGGATTGCAATCGGCATTGTACATTAGATTGACGGTCGAACAACGCTCTGGGGGGTGTTGAATGCGATGAAATCGGAAGCCACGAGCAGGAGACCCTGATGCATGTGCAATAACTGTAACCTTGGGAGACGGGAACTCGAGAGAAGAAATGTATTGAGTCTGGTTCTATGCACACGCGATACTCTACACCCATGCCCGGCGACAGCCACACAGCCATCGATTGCCTACGCCGCCGAGCTCTGCCCGCCACCCAACAATGCTTTCCAACATGACCTGCCCGCATCATCCTATCGGTCGAGAGGTCCTAGAGAAACAATTAGCGCCTGGTTGCGCTGCTTGAACGTGTTGCAATAATCATCCGGGTGGAGGAAGTGCTGTCAGAAGTCCATTTCATTCATCGACGCCCCGAAAGGCGGCTAACATAAGAGGTACCAGAATATATTAAACGTAAAGGTTTTTGATCATCATATGAGCACGGGAGTGAGATGGAGAGAAGCTTGACTTACTAGGTCAAGTTGGTTGGCGAAAGTCGGTTGCAAGATTGGAATTCTCTTTGCGATGTTGAGAAGCAGAACTTTTTCCAAGGTTTCTGACGGTTGAGCTTTGTATGCAGGGGTGGAGACTTGAAGTTCATCAACCCCTGCTTATCGTGTCATCACCTGACTGTGCACGTGCCGATAAGACAAAACCCACCGCCGCAAACTTCGAACTTCATCCTCCCTGTCTAGACCTCGCAGCTTCCTTCCCTCTCCTTGCAAGTCGACAACCACTACCAACCGAAACCCCCTCGCCGCCTTCCGTCAATTCCTCAACCCTCCACCAAACCGTCAAGATGGGTCGTCTTCACTCCAACGGAAAGGGTATCTCGGCCTCCGCCGTCCCCTACAGCCGCAACCCGCCCTCGTGGCTCAAGACCACCCCCGAGCAGGTCGTTGAACAGATCTGCAAGCTGGCCAAGAAGGGTGCCACCCCTTCCCAGATCGGCGTGGTTCTGCGTGACAGCCACGGCATCGCCCAGGTCAAGGTCGTGACTGGTATGTTTTCCCTGTTGCCCGTCGACGGGGATGGAGAGGAGAGGTTTTGGAATGAGATGGCGATTGCTAACTTGGAGTGTGAAATAGGTAACAAGATCCTGCGCATTCTCAAGTCCAGCGGTACGGGTTGATCTCCATCTCCTTCCAACTGCCCTGAACCAAACGACCGAACGACCGACCGACCTCTTGGATCGATGGTTGAACGAAACAAACAACATTCCTGTGTTGATGCGATACGCTGCGCTGCGATGCCCAGACACGCACGCCATGGTCTTGTAGCGAAAGCTCGACCAGGTGCCGTGATGGGATGCTCGCACGCGCATGCGCACACATGCAAAATTATACACACAACAAACATTATGCCTCTGTTCGGTCATGTGCTGACAGAGTGATTATGACAGGCCTCGCTCCCGATATCCCTGAGGACCTGTACATGTTGATCAAGAAGGTACGCACACCCTACTCTCCCTTCACCGGGCCGTCTGCCCTCTCCTTTACCCCTCTTTTTTCTTTCTTTCCCCTTCCACAGCTTAAACTGACACCTCCCCGTCTTGGCTAGGCCGTCGCCGTCCGCAAGCACCTCGAGCGCAACCGCAAGGACAAGGACTCCAAGTTCCGCCTGATTCTGATCGAGTCCCGTATCCACCGTCTCGCCCGCTACTACAAGACCGTCGGCGTCCTGCCTCCCACCTGGCGCTACGAGGCCGCCACCGCCTCCACCCTCGTCTCCTAAGCGCGTTGCATCGTGCTGCTGCTTCTGCCCGGGTTCACCACGATGGACTCAGAGACAGAAAGACGGGGACTGCTTGGTTGCTGCTATTCACCATGCGATGACCATGGACGGAGTGGATGGCTTCTCGGGTTGGAGTTGGGGAAGGGGACTGGTAAAAACTTGGACGAAAACGTCAAGATGGCATGAAAGTGCTTTTCACGAGGGGAGATTCGCAGACCAGCTACTTGTGAACAAGTCAAAGCAGGTCACCGCCATTCGACTTTGGATTTGAGTCTCGTTGATTGAGTGTCATGATTGATCCGAAACGCGGCAGTGGTATCATTCCGTTTCTATGCCTTGAACGCCGTGCACCCATATTCCTTCCCCCTTATGCCGCAAGTAGCATTGCATCCCGATCCATCTTCTTTCCATGCCTTGTGATTCCCCTTCTAAGTGCCAACCTCTGGACCAGTCTTCTGCAGGAAAAAACGTAAGCTTTGAAAATCGAAGACAAAAAAAAAAAAAAGATCGAGCTTCATGGGGAAAGATGCACTCACCTATATGCAGACCAGCTATACTTCTTCCAAGTCCACCATCGTGATGTAGTAGGAACCAAGCCACTCAAGTACGGGCGAGCGAGCGATCTCGGCCAAAGGTATACGGGAGGTAAGAATCAAGCATCAAGAAGCGACCGTGATGTCGTCGTCTACTGCTCGTCGATCATGGCGTTGTCGTCACCACCAGCAGCAGCAGCAGTGGCAGCGGCGGCGGCAGGAGCAGTCTCGACCTGAGCGCTGCGCTGCAGGAGGAACTCGCCCAGGACACGGAGCGGGTCGGCGGGCCTTGAAGAAAAACAAACGCGTCAGCCTCTCTCTCTCTCTCTCTCCCCAGCAAGCCCGACCGGGGCTCGGTAGTAGAACTCACTTGTGCAGCGCCAGCTGCTTCATGCCCTCCATGAGGTGCTGGGTGACCTTGGTGTTGATATAGACGCGGGTGGGCGCGCCGTGCTGGGACGCCTCGGCGGGCATGGGGG
>MUZH01003825.1:0-25685 GCA_003012965.1 Juglanconis oblonga | reverse complement strand
GGGCGGGGGCGGACGGCAAACAGGTGGCTGATGGATACCACTGCGCAAGTGAAAGCTAATGGGCATCGACCCACGATGCAGCTCTCTTTCAGCAGTAGATGCCAGTGTTTGAGCCCCCTTCCCCGGGCCACAAGATTCCCTGCGTCGGTGGTGCCCGACCAGACAGACAGACAGACCAGCAGCATCAGCTGCAGCCTTCTTAGCACCAGATGGGAGTGAGTGCGCCCACCACCAGTCGCTTGGTCATTTTCTGGGCAACGACCGCCAACCCGCCAACCCGGCTCCTGGCCTTCGGCTCTTCTTTGATCGGAAGTCGCCCTCCCCTCGGGAACACCTAGGAGAACGTCGCTATCAAAGCTCCTCGTCAGACTCTGCCACCGTGTCACAAAAGTCTTTCGTGGTCCGAATCGTCTCTGTCATAATCCACAGGGACAGGAACAAGCCGCTGGACTGGATGTTCAGCCGTAGACTCTGCCAACTGTTGGGTGTTCCGAGTGCGAAGCCCGTCACGGTCGAACCTCGCTCGAACAAAACCAAGTCCCTCGATGGCAAACGGACTAAGCTGATCGTGTGCCACCCTTACCCCCCCCCCCTTTTTTTTTTGTTTTCCTTTTTCTCTCCTCCTCAAGCCCTGACCTATCCCATGTAGCAGTTCAGCACTGGGACACAAGAGAGGTCTCCTCCTTTTTCTTGGGTTGACAGCTGTGGGGTCGCCGGCGGGGCAGGAGCTCTCGCAGATACCACGCTGGATCGTTTCCAGGGCGCAAGCTGGTGTTTTTTTTTTGGAGCTGGACCCTGGTGTTGAGGATGCTGGGGCATTTTGATCTTGTTCTTGTTTATGTTTGTTTAGTGGGCTCTTGATGTGAGAGTTGATGTGATGCCTGACTTATTCTTTTGTCTTGATTATGGCGATGGGTGATCAACGTCGATTCTGTGATGCATTGGATTGATTGGACAGGGCAATTGTCGGCGTGCAGGATGTTTTGGTGTACTTGGTTGTGTGGTGATCTTTTGAAGGTGGATGTTGCCAGGAGCATGCACCCGAGGCCCCCCCCCCACAGGAACTGGGTTGATGATAGCCAGGGCTTGTGGATAACTCATCAGGTGAAGGATGATATTCAGAGGGGTAAATATGGATTTTCAAGTTGGCAGTGGTAGAATACGAGTTCTTATATATTACCCGTTGCTGGCGCGTGCGTTCATGAACGGACCGGAACACTCTATCATTACTTCACCGTCTCCCTTCACCAAAATATCCGGGATCTTCTGTGACATCTCACTAAAAGATACCTAAATGATATACGTTGTCAGATTTCCATTTTTCCCGCGGTTACCTTTCCAAGTCGAAATGGATCTTATGCCCTCACTATATACTTAGGTAAGATCAACCAGGTATTGGTCGGAAGCATCTTATTCATGGACCAGGACGGTGCTTCCTTTCTGGACCTTAGCACAGGTACAGGTGTACTAGTATCCATTGTCACTGGGAAGTTGGCAATCATCCTTATTCTCAGGATAGCAGCTACGTCCATGATACCCGAGAGTAGTATTTGTCAAGTTCTATAGTCAAGTGTGTGGAGGGATACAATTTAGGGGGGAGGGGGGTGAGGAGAGGACTGAAGCTTGTGTATGGCATACCTACATACTAGACGCAGTAGTAGCTATATTAGTGGACACAGGGACGCTGGAAGTTGTTCTTGTCAGTGGGAGGTGCCGTGGAGAGTAATCTTGCTGCAGAAGTATTGTTAGTGTGATTTTCAGATAAGTTGTTATAATTGATTTGCTTGGTTATTGTGGTTTTACTATGCTATATTAGAGTGGACTGCCTTATGCATATGTCGTGGTCGGTGAAACGCGATGCTCTGCACCTAGAAGCTCCAGAGGTGGAACGAGGTTATATACTTACCCCCACATAGAGAAATGAGTTGGTCTTTGTTGATCACTGTATGTTTGATGGCTATAAGGGAATAGAGCAACTGAATATATTACAAATTCTAGTCTATTGGTAAAAATCTATCCCAGTCATGGCTGAATGAATTCCACAGCGATCGCTCACTGCATCTTATCAATCCTCCTCCTCAAACCAACTATCACAGTCCTTCGACGCCTCCTCAACAGCACTCCAAAGATCCGCACGATCGAAGTCCGCCAGGATGTGGTACTTTGAGTCCAGACGATGCCTCCTCACCAACCTCTCCGGCACCCCGTCCCCAATCTTCTCCGTGATCCTGCTCCACCCCTTGCCTCTCATGGGCGGCATGCGGACACTCCTGTCATTATGCTTATTCAACATTCCGTCACCGATCTCCATCAGCGACGCGTCGAGATCATACACGTGGTATCCTGCTCCCATCTCACGCTGCACAAAGGGAACATAGCCAAAATTCGGGTCGACTTCCATCTCGTAGGGGCTGGAAATTGGAGGCAACATGGACAAGTTGGCTTCGACGACACCGCCGGAAATGCCAATGTAGAAATTCGGGGACAACGGAGATGCACGAGCCATGCTCCACACACAGGCGTAGGCGTCGGCACGAGGGAGGGACTTGGACAAGAAGAACGTCCCGTTCGGACGATGGTACAGATCCTGCGACAGCGTATGCCAGCGACACTTTCGCCCTGCGACGTGGTCGCACTTGAAGCACCTGAGCCTTAGATCTTCAGGTGCGGACAGGAAGGGTTGGCTTGGTTTCGGGACAGGCATTTCATTGCCGCACGGCAGAGCGGCGGTGTGGCAGTATTTCCGAGGCCAGCGGAAGTCGAACACTTTGATAGTTGCGCCGTGAGCTCCGCCACAGACGAAGTGAGAGGTTCCGAACGGGAGCAGCTTCTCAAATTCGGACCATGGATCGATGTTGTCGCAGTAGACCAAGTCGAGAGGAGTGGGTGTGCGAAGGTCTTGGAGGCGGACTGTCCCGTCGCGCCAGGCGGTGAGGAGCAAGTTCGAGCCCCCTCCGCCCATGACGGAAGACGCATCGATGGGCGTTAGAGATCCGGTACACAGGCGACTATTGGTGGAGTCGATGTGAAACTTCTCTTCCAACACAACATTCTTGGTGGTCATGACATCTTCAAATCCCGTTGGGGTGACCTTGACGTAGCGAAGGGCGTCTTTGAAGCAGGAAAGACCGAGAGCCAGCGTGTCTTCGCCCATCCACTTAGCACTCCCCAGCGAGTCCCACGAATCGTCGGAGGCCTGGCCAGCAACGCCTAGGTAGGAGGACGGCGCAACATCGGCGTTGGAGTCCTCGGGCAGAGAGTATAGGAATACCCCTAACTTGGTAGCCGCTGCTACACGGCCCTGACGATGGAGGATGTCCACGTCGCTAATCTTTTCCTGGATCCATCCGGCCCCATCGTCCCCAGCATGTTGAGGATTCAAATCCGCAAGGCGTTCCCCGAAGTTGCTCTCGCCAGCGCCCAGCAGGGCCAAATGCCCATTGTGCCGTCCCACCAGGATGCCCAGATCCCCAGCCTTGCCGCAGACATCTTGGACGATGGACAGGGCTGTGATATCATCAAATCCAGCACCGTACCCCATCTCGTTGCCATCAAGCCGGTGCCACACCGTATCTTTGGGAATGCGGCTGCTGAGTCTGCCCTGTCGCCGCCGTGCGATGATGCTCTCTCCTGCACCCCAGACTACCATATCCTCCTGCGAGGCCAGATCACAGTATGCGTCCACGACGGGATGAAACGGAGCCTGCTGGTGTCGTCTTCCTGACCGCCGGTCCCGCGGGCCTCGCGGGTCTCGAGGCGGCGTGGGGATCATGGCCTGAAAGCAGACAGAGCGGCGGTCCCAGGCACGTGTCTGCCATGTCAAGGAGTCGGCGAGCTGGCTCCATGTGTAGGATGAGGATGGAAGAGACGCGAGTGAGAGGGAGGGGAAGTGAGAGCGGACGAAGATGCGCCACCCTTCATTGTCGGCGTGGACGACGGCTCTGAGCCGCTTGTTGGTCAGGATCAGAGCTCGTATGTCCTTTGCCGTGTCCAGGTGAGAGAAGACGAGGTAGAGGACGTCGTCTGGCAGCCTGTCCAGCGCCATCCCCTCGTGAAGGGTTGAGCGGTCAGTACTCAATAAGGGAGGGAATTTTGGAAAACTGAGAGCGCCGCGAAGAAATCATCTACGAGAAAAGTGTCCCCAAATGTCGCAAGAAGAGGGAGGAGGAGGAGGACAACATGCGCCTCGGAAGGCGATGATGAGTCTTGATGGCGAAAATATGGACCTCGGGCAGGGACGTCAAGATTAGGCAATGAAGTCATCCTCATGGTGTCAGGGTTCGGGTCTGGACACTATTGGCCACGAACATTCCGGGCCGGGATCTACATCCCCTCTTCTCGTCCCTATCAAGCATGTGATGCGGTAGAAGACAGTCGCAGAAGATTCCGAAGAGACTTCTTTATCTTCGTCATGTCTTTTCCCCCGCCTCTTCAGCTCATCAAGGCTTGTCTTGTTCATCATGCCGACGATGCATCTCCTCAGTGGCATACCTGATATGCCTTGGACGGCCTTGCTCCTCTTCGCATTTCTCGTCTTCCTGACCTACCGCGTCTATGTGTATCCGGCTCTCATCTCGCCCTTATCCCACATTCCTAACGCGCACTGGTCTGCCCCCATCTCACCCCTGTGGATCCTGTACAAGCGCTTCAAGCATCGCGAGAATGGCGCTCTCGAGGCCGCCCACAAGAGACTCGGGCCGTTCATCCGCGTGGCTCCCAACGAAGTGAGCGTGGATGACCTAGATGGCGTCAGGAAGATCTACCAGGGTGGCTTCGAGAAGCCGGAGTGGTACGGGGTCTTTGACAACTACGGGTACGTGCTTCAGTCATCGTTCGTCAGATGAGTCACTGACTGACTGGAGCCTGATCCAGGGTGCCTTGCATGTTCTCAGAGAGGCTCTCGAAGGAACACTCCCTGCGGAAACGCATGGTCTCGAACGTGTATTCCAAGTCGTTCATCCAGTCATCGCCTGCCGCGGCTGCTCAAGCAGGAGTCATCATGCATGACAGATTCTTTCCGGCGCTGGAAGCCTCGCTGGCTGAGCAGGGCATCGATGTCTATTCCCTCTTCCTGGCCGTGGTCATGGACTTCATCTCCTCGTACATATGGGGCCTCTCACGGAGCACCAATTTTGTCCAGAACAAGGGATACCGGGAACACTGGCTCGAGCTGTATAAATCCCGGAATGGCTACCCGTTCTTCCCTCAGGAGCTGCCCAGGTTGACGGCCTTCTGCAAGAAGCTCGGGCTTTATCTGTACCCCAGGTGGGTGGATGATGCTAACAAGGAGCTTGCCGCGTGGAACACTGCCAGCTGCGAGCAGACGCTAGAGGACCTTGGGGCCATGAGAAATGTCCAGGATAGTGCAGACAGTCCCGTTGTAACGAAGGCGCTTCTGAATGGCATCGACAAGGAGCAGGTGCGCGGGGAGAAGTCACCCATTTACAGCACTGCTATCCTGCAGCGTGATCACTCCGTACAGTCCGAGCTCTGGGATCATGTCTTGGCCGGACAGGAAACCGCAGGACTGGCGCTGACCTACCTGGCCTGGCGGATGTGTCATCATCCGGATCTGCAAGACAAGCTTCGCAAGGAGCTGCTGACACTGCAGCGCGGCGTGCGCGTCGACGGTAAGGACCGCTCTCTTCCCGAACCCAAGGAGCTGGACCGGCTGCCTCTGCTTCATGCCATCATCATGGAGACGCTGCGTCTGCACGCGCCCATCCCTGGCCCGCAACCGCGCGAGGTACCCTTCCCTTCAGCCAAACTCGGGCCCTACACGATCCCAGGTGGAGTGAGGATTGCGGCGCTGGCGCAGACGCTACACCGCGACGAGCGAGTGTTTCCGGACCCTGAGAAGTGGGATCCGATGCGCTGGCTTGATGGGGAGGACGAGGACAGACTCAAGGCGATGAACAGGCAATTCTGGGCTTTTTCTTCTGGCGGGAGGATGTGTATCGGCTCCAATTTTGCCATGCATGGTAAGTGAGATGCTGTCGTTTATGACTCTTTTCCTACTGTCGCGTTTGTCCAGATTCCTTTTTTTTTTTGTTTGGTTGCTGGCATCAGCGATAAGAGAGGTGGATGGAAGAGAAGCTTTCGCCAGGATGCAGTGCCACGCATGAGCATATCCTCCTCGCACGGTACTTTCCAGTAACATGGCTGACCCCTGGGTGACATGGCCAACGAACAGAGATCAAATTGATGACTGCTGCCGTGTACACGAACTACACGACGCACATTGTGGATGACACGGGTATCGAACAGGGTGATGGGTACACGGGCAGGCCGGCGAGTGAGCAGCTGTGGTTGCGTTTTGAAAAGGTCTCTCTCTCTTCTTGCTGAGGAAGCAGTCTGCGAATGAGAATGCGCCATCCCGTCTGACGGAACGGTCTGGTCTGGTCTGCCAATCGGGCTGAGCTGAGCTGAGAGCTGAGGTCACGATGTTTGTTTGTCCCACTGGATGGATCTCAAGCAATGATGCTCGAGTGGATCCCCGCTGCATGCGGTCAGGTGGACGCTCAAAGTGGACTCTGAGTGTGGGGTGGCAGGGTGGGTGCCTCCTGTCAGTCAGCGATGCGATAAGAGATAAGCAGCTTTCGGCAATGCAAGACGCTGGAGTCTGGTTAGAGTGGTTGCATGATGATGAAGGAGGGAGAGTTCCCAGCGAGATCTCCCGCGTCACCCTGCATCGTCTCGAGTCTGGCGGTGGTGCCGAGACATAGTACCTTAGTACTTTGGTGTACACTAGTACTGTGGTGTAGTACTGTGGTGTAGTACTGTAGTGTACCTAGGTAGTAAGGCATGGTATGGTACCAGGGCCAACGGGGTAAGGTTGTTGCCGGTAGCACAGACTCTGGCCCAAGATCTGTTTGTGTTTCAAAAGGCCCTGCCAGTCTGGTTTCCCCTGCCTCCAAAAGGAACGGCAGACCTAGGCAGGTACTATGGTCGCGTGTGGACTTCTCGAAGAAGTATGGAGGAGACATAGTATATGCCTCCCTTTCCCCCTCCAAGACACCCTCCAAGACACCCAAATACACACCACTTCGATTGATGGCGCCGCGCTGTCCGGGAACGGAAAGAAAGAAAGAGAAGGAAGGGCTAAAAAGAAGAAAATAAAAACAAAATAAATGAATAAGGAAAACATCCAGAAAGAAAAAGAGGAAGAAAAAACACACGAAAGGGGAGCGGCACTACATAAACACACGCTCACGCATCCATCAAATCAACACGGTGCTTTTACGCGTGGAGCCGGGGTGGCCTGCTGCTGCTGCTGCTGCTGCTGTGGTGGGTGGTGATTGGATGAGGGCGCGACGGGCCCTGTACATAGGTACCTAAAACGGGTTTCGCTCTCCCCCTCCCTCCCTTGCATGGATGGGGGAGAGCCGCACCGTACCACGTCTTCCCACCCCAGCCTCTCGATTTCGCCGCATCCATGTTCATTCCTGGCAGTGACGAAGGTCGGCCGGTTGTCTGTTCTGTCTTTCTCCCTGTCCATGCTAATAATGCCATGCCATGCCATGCATGCCATGCACGGGGGGGGGGGGGCGCTCAAGTGGATCTGGCTTCCCGCTTCCCCCCTCCTCCCGCTTCTCTTGTCGGTCTGTCTCTATCTGTCTATCTGTCTGTCTGTCTCTGCCTTCGGCCTTCTTGCATGGAGTGGAAATTCCTCAAACGGATCCTTCTTCACACGCACCCTGCAAAAGCAAACGGGGCTGGGGGAAAAGGAGAAAGGAAAAAAGGCTTGTTCACCTCTTACCGAGTTGCCGGAATATCTACCACCTACCTACCTACCTAGATAGCCTTTCCTCGCAAACTTGTCTCACCTGCACAATCAACCCGTTGCGACATACACACACACACACACATACCACTTCCACCACTCCACCTTAGGTAGTCCTAGTGCACCTCTATTGTTTCCCAGACCCAACAGCAAAGACACAAAGGACATCAAGGGTATCGGCCCCTCCAACTGTACCTGTACTGATACGCATACCGCGGCGCAAACCGACCAACCCAACCCCAGCGCCGACCTGGAAACGATAGCACAGCAAACTAACTGTCCAACCCAATTGGGTCCATATCAAGACAACCCCCCCCCCTTAACCTACTATAACCCCCGCGCATACACCGTTTCGTTAAACACCTACCCCCCCTCGTCCTCCTTCCAGTCTACCTATCTATCTCTCTGCCTCGACTCGACGTGACTTGACTGGACTGGACTGGACTGGACCTCACTTCTTCCCAACCCCCGCCTCTCAAAAAGACTCCATGCAGTCGCTTCTGACTGTGAACAACCACCTGAGCCTCTTCAGTGTCACCATCGCACCGAGCACCTTCCTGGCTACATTCACCCTGTTCCTTGTCTTTCTCGCCCTGTACCTCCCCCCCTTGCGTCCCTGGTCCGGTGGGAGCCCAGCCGCAGGAGCAGCCGCAGCCGCCGCCGCCGCCAGACCACGCAACGTCAACAGAAACTACGCCTACGACTACGACCACGACTACGAAGACCTCGAACCCGTCACATACACCCACCGGCTCGCCGCCTACTTCAACCACCTCGCCGCCTGGAGTAATCGCAACCACAACCCCGACCCAATCGAGTTGCGCGACCATCCGCCTTTGATAGAAGGCTTACCCCGCGCGACCCTCGCCCTCGACAGCAACAGCAACAGCCGGTGGAACCCCAGCAGGGACCGGCGCATCGTCTTGCGCAGCAGCAGAAGAGACAAGAAGGACAAGGATAAGGACAAGGACAAGAACCACGACAAGGACGGGCGCGCTGCTTCGACAAGAAGTAGTGCCAGCCCAAAGACAACCACAGACAGCGATGCCATTCGACCCCCTGGATCACCTCGACGCCTCGCTGCAAGACTTGGATTTCGAGGCTCGCTCGCCGCCCTCGCCTTCGCCGCATCACCAGCACTACCCCTTCCCCTTCGGTTACCCCCCAGCACACACCGCCTTCCTGAAGAACAGCGACACCATAACGGACCCCGCCAACAGCGACATGGAAGGGTCGACCGTCTCCGGCGGAGGGGGTGGCGGTGGTGGGGGCTACAGCCCGCCGGCGTGGAGGCGCCTCGGCAACGGCGACCGGTCGAGCGGCTTTTGGCGGAAGGGCGATAATCTGCTCGGGTATGGAGGGTTGCCACCAGTGACCGGGTACGGAGGAGGTGGTGGCGACTTCGAGTACGACAGTGCCGAGGACGAGTGCGAGGACGATATTCTAGCCGCCGCGATACGTACGCGCTTGCCCACAGGCAGCATGAGTCCCGAGAAGGAGCGCAGCCCGGAGCCGGACTACCACCGGTACAACCACCACCACCACCACCACCAACACCACCAGGCCAACGGCAAACGCCATGCCGTACAGACCGACGCGAGGATCAAGAGCGAGGAGCCCTCCATGGAGGAGATGAAGGCGACGCTTGCCGCCCTGCCGCAGAAAGACGATCCTGAGAACTGCACGTCTCCACTCTCCTGGTCGTTGAAGTAGCATGTGACAGACATCGAGAAAGAGAACCAGATCGTACTGACCTTTGTTGCTCTCACAAGCAGACATCCGCTTCGCCGTCCGCGCAGAGGTCCAGCAGCGCACCGAGCCCATCGAGGCCGCCATCAACGGCGCGCGCACCTTCTACCGCACCGTCACCAAGTCGTGGTCCTCGCTGATCCTCTCCGTCCTCGTCGCTTTCCTCTCTATCGCGGCGACGCGCGCCCTCTTCGAGCCCGCATACGGCCGCCCCGTGCCGGACCTCGTCAAAGTCGCCGGCATAGCCCGCAGCTTCGAGCCGCTGATCTACTACTCTGAGAATGGTGTCGCACAGGTGGGCGATTTGCAGGCCACGGGCGTGGCGGTGTGGGATCTGGGCGAGAGCGTGCGCTCAAGCAACTTGACGAGCGCACCGATTATCGTCAAGGAGCTCGATGAGCTGAGTGATAGCCTGAAGACGCTGGCGATCGAACTGACAAAGTTCTTTGCGAACGTCGATGGGGATGTCGATGGGTATGTGTACACTTCCCGCCCCTTTTCCCCTCTACTTTGTCTGTCAGGATGCGGTTCTTTGGTTCTAACGCGCAAACCAGCATCCTCATAGTCATGGACTGGGCGCGCCGCGAGCTCTCCCAAGTCTCGAATCTGCCCTCGGCGCCCCTCACCTCGGCCTTCGACAACATCCACGCGATCCTCTCGGCGCTGGGCCTCCTCGAGGTGCCCGATACGGGCGTGCCCACGCGCCTCGGCGCCATCGCAACCTCCGTCTTCGGCCTGTCCAACCCGCAGCGCACGCGCCAGACGCTCCAGCGCACCTTCAACGAGTTCCTGGCCGTGCTGGAGCAGGCCATCAACGACGAACTGCAGCACTCACTTGGGCTGTTCGGGCTGTTCGAGGCCATCGACCACCAGTTCCTCAACCTGGCGCGCACGGTGGTGCGCGAGTCCAACGCCCAGGAGGAGATGCACGCCGACCTGCTGTCGTCGCTCTGGACGCGCATCCTAGGGCCCAAGGCGAGCGCCGTGGCCAAGTACGAGCGCAACCGCCTCCTCCTGCAGAACGTCCGCGAGAAGACGGTCCGCAACAAGGGCATCCTCGTCGAGCACAACCACAAGCTCCTCGCGCTCAAGGCCAACCTCTGGTTTTTGGCAAACGCATTGCTCGGACACACGAGGCTGGAGGGTGAGAGAAGAAACAAAGAAAGAAAGAAAGAAAAAGGCAAGGCTAGGGTTATGTTCGCATATAAAACATAGGCATCCCACGAGACTACGCTCTGGTGGCGAGGCTGGAAGGGGGGGGGGAGAGGAGCACCTGGGACAGGAATGCGAGGCTCAGTGAAAGGACCTGGACGGACAGACTCCCACGGCATGGCTTGGAGCATAATGGCTGGTTTGCATAAACCCGGGCGCGGGCCTTTCTTTTGGGGCCTTTTTTTTTTTTCTTTTTTTTTTTTTTTTTTTTTTTTTTTTTTTTTTTTTTTTTTTTTTTTTTTTTTTTTTTTTTTTTTTTTTTTTTTTTTTTTTTTTTTTTTTTTTTTTTTTGTTANNCGGGACATTCAGCTGGGACGGCCCAGTGCCATGCCCCACCCAGGTCCGGGAGCCCAACGCCACATTTCCATACGCAATATTAGGATTCGCCTTTAGTGAAGCTACAGGATTGTTTGCTTTTTTCTTTTTTTTTTTTTTTTGAGAAAAAAAAATGTTTTGTTTGGCGTCGACTGGATCAAAGCGGGTCAGACACGACAGGTCTAATGTTTATGATTTTTTTGATTTTTTTTGAGATACCTTACTGGGGACAATCCAAAATCCTCTGTTGATTCTATGCCGATCTATATACCCACAGAAGAAGCATATATACGAGGTGTGATTTTCATGCTGCAGCAGCAGCCCACAGATCATCAGGAACTGGCAGGCTTGGGCGCACCACCCACGTCCATCGCCCTCGCCGCCAACATCATCGCTCTCCACTCCGCGGCACTCAGCAGCCTACAGTCCATCGCATACCCCCAGAACCCATGCCTCCAGTACCGGTCCAACTTCTGCATATCTAGCACCGTCGGTCGGGACCTGGTGTTGGTGTCCACGGCCCCGGCATTCGCGCCACGGTGCAGCTTCACCGTATCGACAAGCCGCTGCGCCGCGGTCGTCTTGTTTTCCTTGACCAAGCACCGCAGGAGAATCTCGAGCGTATCCAGCGTGATGGCGGAGCCGAGGTTGTTGACTTTGTCGAACAGGGCGAAGGCACGGTCCGTCTCGCCCGCGAGGGCGTAGCCCTTGATCACGCGCTCCCAGAAGACGCGGTCGAAGCGGAAGCCGTCGAGGAGGCCCCGCTCCTGCAGAAGCTTGTCGACGTCCGTGATCGCGGGCGGGTTCCGGCTGAAGTAGTGCTCCACAAACATCGTGTATATGTGCGGGCTCGGGAGCCACTTTTGGTCAAGAATGCGCTGGTAGATCGCCCCGGCCGCTCCCTCGGTGTGGTTGTGGGTGTGCTTGCCGTCGCGGAGGACCAGGTGCATCATGCGCGCCAAGGTCTCCATGTTGGCCACGATGCCCTCTTTGTCCATGTCCGCGAAGAGCTGCTCGATGCTGCGGCGCTGTTCGGCGGGGTCACCGTCCTTCGTAGTGCTGATGAGGCCGTCGAGGAGGATGGTGTAGGTGGCGGCGTCAGCCTTGACTTTGTTGACGCTCATCATTTGGAGGATGGATTTGATTTGCTCGGTCTGGCCTTCTTTGACCATGGGGACGAGGAGGGTATTGTAGGTGACCACGTTTGGCTTGATGCCGTTATGGGAGGCCCAGGTGAGGACCTTCCTTGCGGCGGACGCGGCATTGAGGCGGATGAGACCGGCAACGGCTGCGTTGACGGAGTCGATGTTTAGGGGGATGCCGCCCTGGACTTTGGACATTTTGAGCATCTCGTTGAGAGCCCGCAAGCCGGCCTCAGGCTCGCCGCATTCCATCAGACCCATGATCCTGGACGTCCAGACTTTGCGATCCAGCTTCTCGCCCGAAGCCACAAGCTTCTTCCAGACGTTCTCGATGCCAACCGCGTTCCTGGACTTTCTGCACCCTTCAATCATGGACGACCACGTCTTCAAATTTGGAGAGATACCGATGCGTACCATAGCATCCCAGGTATCGATGGCACGCATTGGCCGTTTGAGCGCGGTGAAGGCCATGATGAAGTAATCAAAAAGCCCCTTATGCTCCAAAAGCTCAGCGCGGTCAGGCTCCCGGTGACCTCCGTCGTCACCCCAAAATTGTCTCCACGTGGCCTCCAGCGCCAGCACGTCACCCATGCCGAGGGCATGGGTGATTTGCTTCCAGGTGTTTTGCTCAATCACCTCACCAGCCCGTGTCAAGTTTCCGTCGTCGATGCTGACCTCTCTCCTTGGTCCCTTTGTCTCATCGGGTGCTCTCATGTCGCGAAGCCGTGTGATGACCGTGTCCCAGAGCTTCAGCACGTACAGGAGGATAGTCGGGTGAGGCTCCAGTATTTTGCACAGAGCAGCTTGGTCAAACTTGCAAACGCTCAGAACATGACCAACGGGAACGAGTAGAGGCTTTGCCTTCTGCCGAACCTTGCTTGTCGAATGCTCGGGGTCGACTAGCAGCACAAAGGTGGCAATGGCGACCGCGGGTATCTCGCTCATGTTTGCGACCCAGCCGGGGAAGATGCACTTCATAGCGCCCTTGTAACCCCGGCTCCATGCATAGCGTTGGAGACGGTTGTGATCGATTTCCGGGAGACGGAACTCGGCCTCTTCGGAGGACTGTAATTTGGATTCATCGGCGCTCAGTTTGTGGCGATGGAATAGAATCCAGGAGTTGACCAGGTCGTCAAGAAGCTCCTCTTTCCTAGTCATGACCTTGGCCAAGGCCTCGTCGCTTAGATGCTCTCCTCGGGGTGGACTCTCGGCAAGAATGGCCCTGATCAGGCCCATCATTAGCTCGGTCCACCTTGTCGAGCTCAAAGAGTCCATCTCGTGGAAGTATTTCGTGATCTGAGCCACCGAGGGCAACCTCTCGTTGTTGAAATCGGCAATCTTAGCTTCGGCTACCTTGGACATCAGATATGTACCTCGCTGCTTGAGCAGCCGATTCCTTCCTTCAAAGGGACTCTTTTGCCACAGCTTGGTCAGGAAGAATTCGAGACAATCCTCGATCCTCTGCTCCTTCATCATGGGTCGTAGACGAGCCAGGTTGGTATAGTACTCCACGGCCTCGGGCGAGAGGTCCCGCGGTTCCGGTGCTGCTGCGGCAGCCTTTTCCCGGACAATCTGTTGCCTGACGACCTTCTCAAATATCTTGAGGGAGCTTTTCTTAGCTTTGTGCGTGGTTCTACTGGGCTGACCCATCGGCGACATCGTCCTGAATCGGCCCGGCGAGCGTTGGCCATCGGTTGCGTTCGCATCGTGTTCAGTGTGGGCATCGTCTCCCACCCTCCACGGCTCCTCGATATCAAGGACGTCGATCGAGGGGATGAAGTCATCGTCCGGGAACAAGTCCGGCGTCGATGTCGTGGAGGATGTTGATCTGACGGATGCTCTGGCCGGCCGCTGCGGATGTAGATGTGGAAACTGAGGCACCCGAGCCCTATGGAGAGCCGCGGCGGCGACTTGTCTGCGACATGCGAAGCATAGCATCTGCGATGATTGCATGGAGTTCAAGCCGCCAGAGTCGAAGGGTTGGTGGATCGCATTCGATCGTGACGGTCGACACCTCCCTCCTCAAAGCCTCGTGCCGTCGCGTCGGGTTCGAATACGTTCAGATTAGATGTTGGAGGGTTTAGGTTGGGCGGTCGGACGGTAGGGCGGTTGGGGTTGTTAAGAAGCTTCCCAGCACGTTCGCGGGTCGAGGTTCAGATCCTTGGAGACTACTCGGACCCGCCGGCCCACGGACCACGGACCACCGACGTCACTCCATGCCCTCCATGCCCCGGCAGCGGAAGGGCGCACCGGACACACGCCGAGAGTGAGGACGTCGCGTGAGTGTGCTGGCACTTGCAACCCTCCCAACTTATCCTCTCTCATCCTGTCATGCCCTGTACATAATTTGTCCTACCCCGGAGTGCAGACGTAGTCGTACAACTCTTTTCATTCTGGGAAAGGCCCAGACAAGAAGCGGGGCTCGACGAGCAGCTCAGGGACTGACTGGCCTTCCTGTCCTTCCAGTCCTTCCAGTCCCTCCGGCCCTTCTCACAGGAACTGACCCTCCTGCTCCAAGTGACGGAGCTTCACGACGGGAGACAGCTTTCACGACGACAATAAAATGACCAGTCTCCAAGTCCGCAAGCCTTACACGGAGGAAGAGCTGCGAAGGCTCTACCCTGCGGGCCTGGAGCTCCAACAGGTTCAGATTCTCCTCCGCCATGGTGAGCGCACGCCAGTGTCGCCACGCTTTCAAAATGCTGGTCTCAGGGCCTTCTGGCCATACTGCGCAGCTGCTCGGCAGATGAGAGACGCCGTGATGGAGCGGGCCAAGGATGGAAAAGGAACCGTCTTCTCAACCCTCGAGTGGAAACGGCGTCTGGAAACCTTCGGCCCCAACGATGCCCCCGTCATCGCAACCGGGCCTAAGGGTGAACTGGACGCTGTGTGTGACATGGGTGAGTCGAGCCTCTCTCCCCAGACACTCACTCACTTGGTCTTGATGCTTACCCCTCCCCGCCCTCACATGTAGGCATGCTCACGGACACTGGCCGCCTCACCACCCTCGAGCTAGGCGAGCGTCTGCGCACCCTCTATGTAGATAGACTGGGCTTCCTGCCCAAGACCATCGCCTCACCCGACTTCATCTACCTTCGCGCCACGCCCGTCCCTCGCGCCCTGGAATCCATGCAGCAGGCCTTTGCCGGTCTGTATCCTACCCACGCCCGCACCCTCGACTTCCCATCTCCCACCATTCTCACCAGGCCCCTGAGCGACGAGACCCTCCTGCCCAACGACGGCCACTGTCGCCGCCTGGCCGTCCTCTCACAGGCCTTTGGCCAGCGCACCGCCGATCGCTGGAACCCCACCGACGAAATGGCCTACCTGACCAAGGTCTACGGCAAATGGATGCCCGAGGGCAAGGTCGCCGTGGACTCGAAACCCCGTCTTTCCGGTCTCATGGATACCATCAACTCCACCGACGCCCACGGTCCGGAGACGCGGCTACCCAAGGAGTTCTATGATCCCGAGGCGCGCGTGATCATTGAGAAGATCGGGGTCGAGGAGTGGTTTTCTGGCTTTAAGGAGTCACAGGAGTACCGCAAGTTGGGCGTGGGTGGGCTCATGGGCGATATCACTGCGCGCATGGTGGGCAGCGTTGAACACAGCCCTGCGGATGGTGAGTACGAGTTGATGCGTAAGAGCGGCCAGGACCACTCGCCTATCAGATTCGGCTTGAGCGGAACCCACGACACGACTCTAGCTGCATGCCTGACCAGTGTTGGTGCCTTTAAAGGTGACCGCTGGCCGCCTTTCACAAGCCACATCGCCTTCGAGCTGTTCCGGAAGGCGAATCTACCGGCAGAGGTGAGGGATACGGCTGCCACCAAAGGACCCGATGCCGGGGCGGCAACCAAGACCAGCTGGCTGGGCTCATTCTTTGCATCATCATCATCATCATCATCACCAGCGGGCCATCCTCCACCTGGCATTGGCCGGAAGATGACTGAGGAGCTGAGTGAGGCTGAGAGGAAGAAGCTGGATGGCTACTATGTCCGGATTCGGTACAATGACGAGATTGTGACGATCCCTGGTTGCAAACCACAAGGCAATCATCTTGAAGGAGATGAGAGCTTTTGCACTTTGGTAGGTTGGCCCCTACCTTTGGCCCTCTCTGTCTGTCCCTGAAGCTGACTCCTCGAAAGGCTGCGTTCAAGTCGATTGTCGACAAATTCACCCCCAAGAATTGGAAAGAGGAGTGCAAGGCGAACAAAGGTGCACCTGCAATCCCAGCCCAACCTGAAGTGGCTGGATACTAGACGTAGAGACAAGTCAGTCGCCTTAGAACACATTGTATATTGGATTGGTGGCATGGACATAGATGGATGTGGGTTGTGGCTCAGCTGGCGTACCTAGACAGGCAATCACTGGTTTCTCAGGAATGGTTCCTCTCAGGCATGGCAGCATCGCGAGGGGGGTTCGAGCTCGGCACCTAGGTATGCATTCCTGGATGAGCATTAGATTAAGAACACAGTGTAGACGGGGGCGTCTTGGCAATGGAAAACCAAATACTGGCATTTGGCCACACTTGCTTAGTGGCATTACCCTGTGTTTGCTTTCTCCATTCTATGGGGTTTACTTTTGGGAGGAGAGGATTTTGAGAACCACCATAACAGACCAGGCAGGCCCGGTAAGTTACACATGCTTCCTGCTTCACCGTCTGGGCCATGCGCCTTCCATGCCGTTGATTGCCCCTTGCACAACCGTACAAGTGTACATCACTTTTATCAACTGCACACAAGCTGTTCTGCTCCCGGACCATTTCTTCTCACGACTGTCCTCAAGACACCTATCTATCCATCCCTCTCTGTCGTGCCCCTAACATCTATCTATGCGTGGGCAAGTATGACAGCAGTGAAAGGGCTACTCGCCGACCGCAGGTCCAGCAGTGCATGCTGCTTTAGTATACTTCTCGCAGTATCAACCGCTTACCGGCGGGTAGACCTCTGGGGCCGAACGAATTTGGGAGACCCCAACGTGTAGAAGACCAGGCCCGGCTGGCTCCCTGACAGTCCCAGACGGCAACCTCAACTCCCACTCCTTCCCAGCCGTCAAAAGGCCACATCCTCGGGCAAAGGGAAACGAGCAAAGCACAGCGCTCCGGCCACTGCCGCTCCCATCAAGAAGCTCATAGACCGGTGCCGTCTCCACCCATACTGGACTCAAAGATGCCCAGATGCGACGAAGCCGGCAGAAGCCGGAGATGAAGATAGCTAGACCGCGGGCTCGGTGCGGGTTGAAGTCGTTGCCCCCCCTCCCCCCGACGTCAGAAATGTATTCCTTCCGGGGCGAAGATGCAGACCACCAAGTGCCCCCCGTCTGAGAATACGTGTTGTTACGAGGTCTGGTGCAAGATCAACCTGCACATGAAGATGTCTGGCCTCACGCATGCGCAATTCTGCCGCGATCTGTCGAGGCAGCTCCACGGGGGCAAGACCCGTCTCACCCGCATACCTAGCTCAGTACGTTCCAAGGGAAAATAAGACCCCAAGTCGGGGGTCAAGACGCTCGTGTTCTGTACGGCATATATGGGCTTTGAGAATTGGAGGACTGCAGGCAAGAAGCCAAAGGATGCAGCAGCACCCCCCGTAGGGACTCGACGAAGGAGATCTGAGTGTGGAATGGAGGTTTTGATCGGGAGACGGATGAGAAGACGCAGTGACTATTTTCTCGAATTTGACGAGTTGTTGACTTCTCTGTGCTGACTTTGAGACAGGTACCTTGGCATTGATGCTGCGAAGTCGCATGTTTGACGACTTTCTGTGAGGCTGGACATATCATCATGGCTCCTAGTCTGCGCGACTCTCAAGGGATCACGGCGTCTTGGGGAGCGGAGACATTGTACAAATATATCGAGACGGTGATGTTCCCAATTCGCTCATCATGTCTTCGATGACACCCGTGATAGACTGCCTCCCACAACTCATCGTCAGCATCGTACACCTCTCTGAGGTCAGGGAGTAGACCTGGAGCCAACGTGAGGGCTCAACAGACCCAGGCCCTCGTTCGTCCTTTGACTTATTGGTTGCACAAATGCAATGAAGTTCTCTGCGTTTTCGTGACGTAGTCCAGGACCTGGTCATCGCAGGCGAGATATCCTTTCTTCGCGACCCCCTCAACGGTCAGCTCACGAAGCAGCAACCTCCGCCCTCGCAGCCTCCGGCCCCACGCCCTGCTTCGCGGCCGCAGCCTCGGCCTTGGCCCTCCTCTTCCGCGCCCGGCGCACCTCGATCTCCACCTGCCGCATCGCCACGTCGACGGTCACGAGCCGAGGAATGACGCGCTCGACAGCGTCGATCGCGCTGGCCTGCGTCTGCCGGAGGGCGACCGGCGTGAGCAGGCCGAACCAGCGGATGGGGTCCTTGGGCGTCTGGGCCTTTGTTTTCGGCTTCGCATCTACCTCGTCTTCTGCCATTGCGTCCCGGTACGCGGCCTTGTCGCCCTCGGGTGCCGTCTCATGAGCGTCCTTCTGCTTCTCGTGGGCCGCTGACTCATCAGATCCCGAGCCATGATCCAGGGCGTTGACAACCTCAAATGTGACATCGGTCCCCGTTTCCTCGGCCTCACGGATCACCAACTTCCTCACTGCCTGCATCCTCTCATCGTAATAATCCTGCCCGAATCGCACGCCGCGCTCGGCGGCGAAGTTGGCCCGCGCCAGGTTGTGGAAGGTGGTGGTTTGCAGGCGGGACAGCTCGGCGCGCAGGGTAGTGTACTCGTCGAGCAGGGTGAGGTAGCGCTCGAGAAGGGCGTCGATGTCTGATGAAGGGTCCATGTTACGGGTGGGATGGAGTGGCGGTTTGGAATGGGAGGGGGGGCTTTATTGGTGTGGTGACGCGGTTTCGGAACGGGCGGATTAGTGGGTTGTGGGAGGTGAAACTACCTACCTAAGGTACCTAGGATTGTGGTGTGTGAACAGCCTTGCGCTAAGCCTGCAAGTTCAGGGGGCGCTATCGGATCTTTCCGCAGCGCGGTCCGGGGTTCGTGGTGGGGAACGAGCGCCTCAGATAGAACGAATAGAACGAACACCTAATGGACTTCTGTTGAGATGCAGACTTGGTTGACGATACTTCCAGCCTTACCATCCTCCAAGCCGACATATGTTTGCAAGGATTGGCCTTGGATGATATGACAAGAGTTGGTTGGTATCAATCAAATGTCACGGCCGTTGAGGGCGAGGCTAGGGCCGACTTAGTTGCCAGATGCAAATGCAAGTCATCCATCCGCCCATGCTGCAAGCAAGCTGCGAGCCAAATGCGAGCCGCTAGCCTTCTTACCAGCGCGACGGACCCGGTGATCTCAGGGTGTCCGAGATCAGCAGGGCGGTGCTGTTCCGGCGGTGGTGTTCCACCGCCGGCCGGCCTGCCTTTCACAGGCAAGCTTATGGTTTCAGGGGCCGTTTCGACCGATTGCCTGCTGACGAAGTCAGCACAGACGACACCACGAATTAGCTGCCTCCCTAGGCTCAACTGTGTGTGTGTGCCATCTTCCCACGGGCTTGTTCATCTTGAGCATGCCAGTCATTCAGCTCAACCCGAGTGCAACCCATCTCCGACCTCATGGCAGCATGGCCGTGGGTGGTCGGTCACATGCGCAGGGAGCTGTCGCAGACGCCTCATCCTTGTCTCCATGCTACGGATCGCGAGCCTTAACCACGTGCGTGGGGGTAGGGGCGACGCTGGAGGGATGCTGGAGGGATGCTGGAGGGACGCTGGAAGGGATCCTGCCTTGCATCTAAAAGGCTCCCTGCTGGAGGGAGCTGTGAAGGATGTGAAGAATGTGTTGTACCAAGTTCGTTCTTCTGGAGAGAACAAACGCTCTCTCTTCCCAGCAGTCGGACGACATGCATGTAGGTTGGTGCAGCAGGGCTATTTGTTATATCTGGGAGGTTGCTCCTGCAGACCGTGGTACACTTACTGTGTATAAATGAGAGCAGGGGGTTTGTTGGGCTCAGCCCCTAGAAATGGAGAAGCATTCTGGAATCATGCGATGAGCCCATCCTTCTGGCGCGGTGTTTCTGGTGGATGATTTGTCCGTCAATTGCTCCTCTGCCCGCATGCTGCTCTCAAACAGGCCGCGTCCCCCTACGAGACCCGGACGGACGGACGGCGCCTTGTTCAGCAGCGAACCATCCGGTCTGATGTAGATGCGACACTGCCCCGTCGCATCCGCGTACCGTCGATGCGTACCGTCGATGCGTACCGTCGATGCGTACCGTCGATGTGCCTTATCCTTTATGAGATAGAGACCCGTCCGGCGTTGAGAAACAAAACTCCCCGCATCCTTCCGGGGAGCCCATAGCATTCTCTGCTGCCATGTCGGCCGTGTTGATGAGGCTGTCATGAACGGGTGGAAGATGACGTTGGATGCGGGTTTGCAGTGTCAAAGGCAAAAACTGCCTTTGGTGCTTTGTCCTCAACGGTGAGGGGATACCCTAGCGTTCTCTACCCTAGAAGAGGGACCGAGTAAGGGGCCTTAGGCAGGTAACCTAAGGTTAAGTGCAAAGTAGGTACCGTAAGTACGGCTCCTGCCGGCAAAAGGTGAAGCACGCCTCATCTGCGGCCAACATTTTGACCCCATATCCACTGGTCACTCGCTTCAATGGTGCAGATGGTGGATCTGGCCTGGATCGCTCAACCACAGACTGTGCCGCGATAACATGAAAAGACCCTTTGATGCCGTCTCGGCACTTGTTATCAATGGCAGCATCCGCCCTCAAGAGATGGTCAGCTTGCACTTGGGACAATGGTGCATCGTCCCGGATGATCAGTACGGGTGTCAAGATTTGAATAATATTGTGCCACAGTAGACATCGTAGACACAGTACCTAGGATGTAGACAAAGGCAGAAGTCCTAGATAGGTCAAGAATAGGGGATGTTTGCTTGCTTGCTCCTCGCTCCTGGCAGCAGCAAGGTACCCCTCCCTGCCCTGACTGTCTCCCTGTCTCCTCACTAATAGCTCGCTGTGAAATTCATGGATGCCACCCCCGGGGACAAGGGGGGGAAAAGAGGGAGAGAAAAAAAGGCAAAAGAAAAAATGAGGCGACATCTGGTAATGTCAAGCATTGTCTGAGCCTGAGGCGTGGCGGCCCTAACAGCACCGACCCTAACAGCACCGACAGCCCAGCACCAGTGAATACCTACCTACCTAGGTACTACCTATAGGTAAGTATTGCTGCTGCAGCAGGCCAGCCAGGCCAGGACCCCTGGACTCTTGTGCCTGTGAAGTTGGCCGGTCATCACACCCAATCCCCCCCCCCCCAAAACACACNNACTTCTCACAGACTCTCAACTGCAGGCGTCAAGACTTCCATCACCCGTCGTCCTCCCGCCTGCATTTCTCTCCTCTCTGCCTACTACCACAATCCAGACAAACCACTGCTCCCACCACCACCAGCACGTCTACCACCACCAATGCTCACGAGGCTGACCCCTCGTCGATCAACCTTGGGCAATTGATTCCTGATCTAACCAGCCAACAAACCACTCACTAACAACCCTCATGTACTGCTCCATCTCTTAGACGACTTGACCTGTGCTCCAGCACCTTCCCTTCGCCGTCTTTCACTTCTCTTTATTCATACGTCCTCGACCACCTGCCTTTTTTTTTCTCCAACCCAACACACAGCCTCGCACTTGGTCCCACTGCTGCCACCTACCCAGCACACCTCCGATCGAAACAAAGCCGAGCAAACAAGTCAATCCGCCACCGCGATCCAATCCGACACTGCATGCCAACAGCCTTCCTACACCCCTCAAGCTCCAGTCTGCCCCATCTGCAGTCTCTTCTTCCCTTGATTCTCGACGATTAGCACCTGATTCAGACCGGCGACGGGTCTCCGATAAGCCCAACCAAGGACAACAACAGCTTCCTCTGCTGCAATCACCCTCAACCTCAACTGCCTCAACCACCTACACAATCGCTGCCCCCCCTTCGCAGGTGCAGCACCGTCTCTTGAAAGATGGTGGTCGCAACTATCAAGTCTGTATTCCCCTTCCGTCGCCTGGTCCACCTGATGTCATCTTCGTCGTCTCCCGGCTGCATGTGCCACTTTCTTCCCCTCCGTCCTGTCTGCAACATTGCCATTGCAGCTCGGGATCAAGATGGGGCTGCACATATCAAACTACCTTGATCATGCATTATCACCAAAACAGATGGCTCTGGCAGTTGCTAATCAGTCCCCCTCTCCTACAGATGTGTTGTCGTTGGTGATGGTGCGGTTGGCAAGACGTGTCTGCTCATCAGTTACACCACGAACAAGTTCCCGTCCGAATATGTGCCCACCGTCTTCGACAACTACGCCGTCACAGTCATGTAAGCCACAGGTCCATACACTCCATCCTACCATCCTACCAACAGTGGCTGTTTGCATGTTCCCCATCGCACAACATGTGTGCATCAAAGCGTCGCGCTTCGCGTTTCGATCCAGACTGTCTCGCCATCCCCCTTCAGCTGTTTTGGCAACCGCCCCCAATCCACACTAGCCTCCACGATCAGCTGCCAACCTCCGTCACCCTTACCAAACTCCCACAGTACCAACCTGATCATGCGCTGACCTTTGGTGTGTTGCGGCTAGGATCGGTGACGAGCCATACACCCTCGGCCTGTTCGATACCGCCGGTCAAGAAGACTACGACAGATTGCGACCCCTCTCCTACCCCCAAACCGATGTCTTTCTCGTCTGCTTCAGCGTCACCTCCCCGGCCTCTTTCGAGAACGTCCGCGAGAAGTGGTTCCCCGAGGTCCACCACCACTGCCCCGGTGTGCCCTGCCTCATAGTCGGTACACAGGTTGATCTGAGAGATGATCCCGGTGTCAAGGACAAGCTGTCCAAGCAGAAGATGCAGCCCGTGCGGAAGGAGGATGGTGAGAGGATGGCCAAGGATCTGGGCGCGGTGAAGTACGTCGAGTGTAGTGCTCTGACGCAGTACAAGCTTAAGGATGTGTTCGACGAGGTAAGCCGATCTTCCACCGGGAACATGGTTCTGTCCGTTGTATGTGGAGACTGACATAGATGGCGTTGGCAGGCGATCGTGGCCGCCCTGGAACCTCCTGCAGCAACAAAGCCTAAGAAGCACAAGTGCTTGGTGCTGTAATCGCTCATCGACCTGTGCGATTTGCGAGCGTATTTGGTCATGAGGGCGGGCTTAATTTTCTTGGCCCCCAAAGGCAACTACAGCACAGCGAAGAAGAGGTCGGGTGGGTGTCTGGGACAGTTGAATGGTCTACTGTTGAGTCTTGGTCCTTCCTTTCACGAAACACGGAACCCCTAGATCGCCCAAGGCGTACCAGGAAAGGAAAGACGGCGGAACAGGACACTGGCCAAAGAGTCACTCTCAGCACCTGGGACCTGATTCAGGATGGGAAGGGCATGGTTTGGAACGACAGGTGGCTTGGAAGCAAACAGGCAGGCTGTTTTTTTCTGCCCCCGGGACGAACGTTCTTGATGATGGGGGCGGATCTGCACAAGAGGACTGAGGGACGATGGGATGGGAGGAAACTTCTTAGATCTGGACGTGTTGGTGTTTTTTTCTTCGTTGAAGCGACTCCTTTTCACCCTTTTCAATACGAACAGATCTGAATTCTTTTTTTCTACTCCGGGGAGCGTGCGCCCTCCTCTACGCTTGCATGCCCTGTTCCGAATTACCAGATTCTTGTCACTGCAGGTGGTGTTTGGGGATATATTTGATTGATAGGTGGGGAGGACGGGGGAGGGCAGCTACGTAAGGAGATCGGAGTGCAAATAAGATTTGAAGGTTTCTGGAAAAGCAGCCGCCATTCTCCGCAACTCCCAACCCTCCAACATCTCCCACTCATACTTTCTCGTATGTGGCGGATCGAGGTCTAGGTTGGAGACCTTTTCCCAATGTTGCAGGCCGATGGAATTTGCCGTCGCTGGACGCATATATATGTACCCTGTGCTCAGGGAATTTGGAATTTGACGACTACACTACCAAACTACCACCTGAGGTATTCAAGGGGTTTTCCCTATGCCTTTTTTCTTGTTCTTTTTCTTGTTCTTTTTCTTGTTCTTTTCCCCTTCGCTTCCGTCTGTGTGATGGCTGGCCCTGTCGGTGCGAGGTGAGGTAGGATTCTGTGGGTCAAGAGGGCCAAAGTTTCATGTTTCTAAAGTTGCCGGATCAGGGAAAAGAGGTAGGTTTTCTTTGGGGGGATTGGCGAGTGAGGCGCAGCAGGCATGCATGCTCCGGTGAGCCTCCAAGGTACAAAGTATATGTATTGCGTGTCCAATACGCTATGCCTCGGTTGCTATTTATACGGAGAAGGGGGCATCCCGATGTGCTGGGACGAAACATGCAGGAGTCGTCTTTTCGCCGGGGGTTGTTGTTGTGGGGGGGGGGTGATTTGAGTCTTCTCACACGGAAGCAGATGAACCCGCTAAAAGATCAACAACAACTTCGGCTCGGTCGAGTGACGTAAAGGACGTTCTCTCAATGCCCGCCTTGTCACACACCCACATGCACATGTCGCCAAACCTTTCTAGAAGCCAAGAAGCCTAGGTGCCTGCCTACCTGGGAGCTAATAAGCCAAGGAAGAGCCATGAGAGCCACACGCCGTTGGCTTTACTGCAGGGTAGGCGGGGGGAGGTGCGGGAAGACACCTCACGCTAGCACTGCAATAGGAACGTCTCACTAATAAGTTAGTTGTCTTCCTTTCTTCTTCTTTGGTTCCGCCGTTCAATGCAACCCTGGCGCCCGCCGTCCACCGGAGGCCCAAAGCCTTCTCCAGCCGGGCCGGGCCAATGACGTCGGGGAGGACTATCGCGCGTTGCTAAGGACGCTGACTTTCTTTCTTTTTTTCTTTCCTTCTTTCTTTTTTTTTTTTCTGTGGAAGAAAGTTGAAGAAAGAAAACATCATGCTGGATTTTAGTGCTCCCAGGTGGTTTGGGTGGGACCAGGACCAGTGCATTTCCAGTACCTGTTGCCCACATCGCGCGGCTCAAGCTATCAACGAGCCGCCGCGCTGCCGGGCCGGCTCCGATCAACCGCCGGAGGTGTATGAGTGCAGGGGAAGAAGAAAAAAAAGAAAAAAAGACAGTTGCACTACATACATACATACATGCATGCATATAATATACCTACCTACATACCTACATACATACCCTCTTCCCCTGGCTTCCTCATCGAATGTTCCTGGGCTGAGTTGAACGGGCATCCGCAGACTCTCATCTCGTCTTCTGCCGTCAAGTGACACCACAGCTCACTCACCATGCGAGGCATCCAACTCATCACGGCCGCGCTCGCCTCGCTGGCGGCCGCCTGCGGGAATCACGCCCACGATGACCACGAGTGGACGGCGGAGGAGCTGGCGGAGCTGGAGTATAAATGGGGGATGGAGGTGAGTAGCTAGCCGTCTGGCTTCCATTTCTCTCTCTCTCTCTCTCTCTCTTCTTCTTCTTCTTCTTCTCCCCCCTCCCCCCCTGTGAATGCATCCTGGGTAGGCAGGGGGGTAGGCAGGGGGT
>MUZH01003824.1:0-25620 GCA_003012965.1 Juglanconis oblonga | reverse complement strand
ATTAAGTAGTATATATTATAAGGAGACTATTCGCTATTTCTTATATATCTTCGATCCGAGGCGAGAACCCTTATAAATCTAATTCTAATACCCTCTAAATAATTACCTCCTCTTCTATAATAGTTATTATTTATATACCGGGTTATCGTTCGGTAAGGGGAGTTCGGCCTGCTATTCTAGTATAGAGTATTAAGAGAGGGATATTATAGATCTTAGTAGCGGCTCGACGGCTTAGTTTTAGGTCGGATCTAAGAGCTTTAATAGCTAAAATAATTTATGCTTTAGTTAATTAGACTTGTATTGCTAGTTATAGAAAAAAATAGGTCTAAAGTCGGGTATAGCGTTTTAAGTGGAAAGTGTCCCGGGTACTAATATGTCCCGGGTACTGATGATCCATATTAAACGGCGTTACTTAGTTTTCGCATAATCGATTTATAGTAGCATACGATAGCATACTTAATTCGGCTAGTCGTAATTAGGGGTAAAGTAAGGTAATAAACAGATAGGAGGTACTTATTTTCGCTTAATTAGTCTGCTTAAGGGCTTAAGAGTCTTTATCTAGAGTAGGTATTAACTTAATAATCTCCGGGGTTTTAATAAACTAATAGAAAAGAAATCGCTTAATACTCCGTTGCAAAGAGCAGAAGCGTAGCTACTATTTATAGAAATAGCAGTAGGGTTAGGTGTGTTTTTATCTCGTAGGTTGTATTTTCTATGGACTAAAGCTATTTTGAGACCTAAATGGAAATTCCTTTATATTTGCAGGGCGGTGGCCCGTGCACCAGCATAGACCCCCTCCGTTGCCCTACAGATGTACGATGCAATTCCAACATTGTTCAAAGCAACTTCCTTGTGATTATGTATCTAAACTACTATATTTCTGGATACCTGAAAGATTCCCGCCCAGTATATAGAAGTGCTTGCCACTGTCTGAGTCTTGGCGTTAGTACAGTATCACTTTGCACAAACTCAAGTGTAGGAAAATATACGTCCTATATAAGTCTGTAACCAGTGCATGCACTGGCGAATTCGCTTTTGCATATTCTCCACATCAAGAGTGCTTTGGAAAATCTATCCGCAGCATTGGGAGTATCCGCTCTTCATCATTTTCCTTCCGGGGATGGTGCATTCTCTCACCCGAATTAAACATAGGCCTTCTGAAACATGTTGATAGCTGGATTGCTTTAGTTGGTTTCTAAATTGACATCTTTGTCTTTCTGTTCTATTACGTTACAAATTTACTCTTGTTTCATTCATATTCAGAGTCTTTATGCCTATTTATATGCGGTATCGTCGCGGTACCCAAAATCGCATGGTTTCAATGTCGGGATGCACTCGAACCCTCTCCGGGGGAGTTACTATTCTCGAGTTCCTCTAGGTCATCCATCATTCTGAGTCCCCTCTGCGCGATACTCAATAAGGATGTATCCACGCCCAAGAATTGTGATGGGTCGGAAGACAGCTGTGACCGTACATCTGGATTCGAGTTGAGTATGTCCTGATGCCACACCTGCTCCGGTGTCTTTGAGATTTTCCAGCGTATCAGAGAGGGCGGAACGGAGGTTATTTTCCCATCCCGCCGGATCCAAGAGTGGTTGATAATCGTTCCTCTGCATGGATCGAGCCAACGCACTCTGGCGATTCTGAAGACGTAAGTTGAAGTCATGACACGCTCCAGGATCTCGATAAGATCATTTGTGGAGAATCTGTCGCCTCAGCCACGTAAGCTCTTAGGTACTCATACCGGCAGGGAAAGTAAAGGAAAGGAAAGAAAGAAAGAAGTTACGAACTGGAAGTCGACCTTGCTCTCGCGACCCAGTGACAAAGCCAACGTTCTGAAGCGCATGATCTCGCACATGTCTTTCCCTTGAGCTTCCGCTTGTACCAGATCTTGATCGCTGATGATCCAAAACCCCTTGCGTTGGTCCTCTCCGAGCTTCCACCTCAGATTGTATAGATCCTCACCATGAATCCTGTCGTCACCGCCCGGTATCGGTCCTCGGTCAGACCTCGAGTCGTCTTGAGCGTCCATCGAGTTGTAGTTACACAGGCGGATGTTTTGCAGGTTGAATGGCTGCCAAGTGATGCTGGAAATGATGTCAAGTTGGTACAGATGCTCAGCATATTCGTCTTCTTCCCTTTTAGGGGCAGGGATTGGAGGTTTCACGAAATAACCAGTCATGATGCTACAGGTTTTGACACTATGTATGTTTTGGTTGTGGACGATATGTGACAGCAAGATGCCTAGTAGGGTTCTGCAAGTGCTGTTGTCGTATCGATGTTGTTTGTGGGTAGGTGAAGTTTAGGAAGTGTGGAGCGCGGACACAGGTCGATTTTTATACACCAGATCTTACGGAGGCAGTGTGGGCGAGCTTTTTGCTTAACTCGTCATGGTGTTTTCTTGGTCACATGGGGAGGAGCGGCAAGCGAATGGCAATGTTAGCCGCTGGCATGAGAATTGACCCGTCAAAACCATGAATTGCCATGACAGACTGCTCTTTGGCTGTTATGGCTGGGTGAGTGCCAGGTTTTCTCTCTTCGCTGCCCAGCGACTTTCAAATCGTCAGCCTCCAAGACTAGAGCTTCTGAAGACAATGACTATGGAAGACCTCTGTCGATGATTGAGGTCCAGAGAGGTTGTAAGCTGTGCTTGAATCACGATGGAGTAGTGAATAGTGGTCTGTGTCTGCAAGCTATATGGCGATCAATCTCGTGAATCGACTGAGCCTCTTTTCAGAAGTTGGCAGATTGCTGTGCTGCAATTGCTTGTTAAGCAGTTCTCAATTACTCCTCGACATGGATCGCCTTAACTGGTCTGGTGTTTAACCATGGAGACGGCACTGCGAGGCTGAAAATGGATAGCTGCGAGAACCCAGGCCTTGCTGAGCACCGGAAGCCCAGTGAAAGTGAAGCTGCAATTGAGACGAAGCATTAAGTCACTAAGTGGATGCGGTATTTTATTTACAACGTAATACCTTTTCTTACATAGGACCTAGCATTGATTTGAACCCTCTGCTAGGCGAGGGTAATACATCCTTGCACAGTAAAATGCCCATACCAGACGAAGTACCAAATCCCTTCCATTCAACCTGAACATATCTAAGACCTACCATTAAGATATAGCTTCGAGGCCTGAAAAAATGTGCATGAGCTTTCTCCGGGCAGTGGCTGCTTAATTGGTGAATTGGACGGACCATGCTGCGAGCCCCGAACACTTCCAGCACGGCTCCAAGCTTGGCTCCCTCTTTCCCGAGTCTTTCATTTCCTTCATTGAGACTGACTCACTGAATTAAACAACTGCTACTCGCAATAAGTAATTTACAGCAAGGTCTGAGATTTTGTGGGATGGGAACGTGAGAAACTTCACGTGTACATAGCAGAAGTTCACAACTCGAAAAGACCCACTACGACACAAGTGATATATCGCTGAGCAAGTGATTGACCCCGACAAGTTCTGAGTTAAATGGGAAACACTTGGCATGAGTGGGATGTGAAGTGCTTTGGAGTGGTTGCGAGACCGAGACCACTTCACGCGTGCGGTGCCAGTCTTTTTGCGACAGATCATAGATCTGGGTTTTCTTGGCGAAACAATTTCCCATAGTATATACTAGAAGACGATGCTACCATAGTATAGGGCTGGCAGGCTTGACGTCTGCCTTGGAGATACCCCGGACCTTGAAGAGCGTCTGTTCGTACCCACACTGTGGCAGCGGCCTACCATTTCCCCAGACCCGAGCGTGTCATGAAAAAGCTTAAAAATAAGGCGTGTCGGCCATACCGACGAGGACGAGGTGGCTAAAGCTTCTTCCAAGTGTGAGTCAGGGTTGGAAACATTCTCACGTGAATGCTCGGCTAGAAATGCTGACGCCTGACTTTGAGGTTGCGAAGGAGAGGCGACCGAATGGCTCGGTCTCGTATACGCTGCAGGCGACTCGTCGACATCCTCGTGGCTACAAAGTAGGTACTTGGCATCGAAAACGCAGAACGACGGCGCTCCACCCGATCTTGAGACACTGTTTCACTCGCAAGATGACAAATTGGGCGACGCGCACGAGCACTACAGGTGGAGGTAAGCACTAAGCAGATAGAGGCCTAGGGCACGCACCCATAGGGCCCCATGCTGACATGCGGCGCCTCCAAGTCAGCGAGGAAATTGTTCGTCAGAACTCCGGAGTGTCCGAGATCTCCAGAAGCTGTCTGCTGCAGGTAGAGGCAGCCAAGGCGGAGTTTTTTTGGCTTCCCTTATCAGCGTCGCATGGTCCATGCCACGGCCTGAGCTCGGAACCAATGATGGAAGGTGGACAGTGTCGATAGGGTCAAGCGTGGCCGTATCTAATGCGCGTCAGCAAAGATGATCCCGCCGAGATGTTTGAGAGCCGGGCTCGGCCGCCAGAGCGACCCTAGCGCAACCGCTGCCAGCGCGTGGTCACGCAGGGATTCGGATCCTGTGCCCTGACCTGGTGTCACCTGTGAATCTTTTGATCCCTCCGGTTTGCGATCTCATGCAGGGGGTAGCGATTGTTTGCCCTGGGTGGGTTAGATAGAATGGGCAGCTCGCAGTGCATAATAAATTAGGGATTCTCGTGCGGTTCCACGCCTATTGGAAAAGCTCTCCCAGCCAGGCCAGCGTCGGGGGGAACGTGATGACCGATGACCGATGACCGATGACCGATGCGCAGTGTGAAGGGAGGTTGATGAAGGATGTCCCCACGTCCAGTTGCTGATGCTGATGCTGCTGCTCTGGAGTAAGAAGCAGTACGTAAGAGAAAGGCAGACAGCCGGAAGATGAGGTGCTGAGGAGTTGAGATTTCGAATCGGGAATTGGAAAATTGGAAAATTGGAAAATTGCAAAGCTGGAGACTGCAATTTGAACGGGAAGAGATGAATAGATTCGGCTGACTACCACCGACCTTGACGCATTCGGGCCCCACCGGGGCACTTGGCTCAAATTACAATCTCATCCTTCGCACCCGAGCCTCATCTCTTCGGTCTCATCATGGGGTCGCGTGGTGCGTGGTGTGTGGTGGTGGTGGTTGGGGAGAAACGGCGGCGTGAGACGAGACCACCTCCTTCTTCGCGGCAGCCGGTCGACGGGATGATAGGCTCGCCTGACTGCAGACACTGACTGCAGACACTGACTGACAGAGACTGACTGACAGAGACTGACTGACTGACTGCCGAACCTTGTCCACCCCCCCCCCCTTGCAGAGAGTTGCAGCAAGACCCAGCCTCTTGGGTGTGATCGCTTGACAGGCTAGGGAATCCTTCCCTCACTCCTCGCTGCTCGTTTGCCGGGGCTCTTTTGCTCTCCCCCTGTCGGAATCACAAATCCCATGTGCCCATTCTTTCACTTACTCCCCCGTGGTCCGCGTTGCCAACGGCTCTGCTTTTCGTTTCCATCTTCACCTCAATCGCCCGGGAGGAGGAGGACAAGAAGCAGAAGCAGAAGCAGAAGCAGAACAGCCAGAGAGAGGGACGACGCAGACCGCCAAGGTTGCCCAAATTGTGTTTCACTGCTCAGTCAGCAACCTGCTCAGCCTTGTTGAGGCGAGGCACAATTGCCATGCAGGAGAGCCCGTCCGACGACAAAACACGGATACAGAACACGGATACAGGAAACTGCGTGGCCCGCAATCGAGGACCTGGCAGCCTTGCGAACAACGCCTTGCGAACAACGCCTTGCGAACAACATTGTTGACCCATCCATTGTTGGATCACACACGGTGGCTTGGGCCGACGAGCTGAGATATCAACATCAGGCCAACACCCGGGGGCCGACTCCATGGCGCCTTTGAATGGTCTGATCGCCTCTCTGAAGCGATCTGAGAACACCCAGGGCAAGGACAGCTCCAGCTCTTCGACAGCGTCACTCAGTCTTGGTGCGACTGTCGGTATTGGTGCTGGCGTCGCTTTCGTCTTCAGCATTGCTCTCGTCATCTTCATGTACCTCTACTGCTTTCGTCGGAAGGGGAGGACCTCCCAGAGGGCGCGCCTAGAAACTTGGGATGCCATGGACAACGCTGAGTATGGTACCGAGTCATTGGCATCGAGGAAGGGACTTGGTCGTGTGCTCTCCATCTTCTCCCCGAAGCGGCGGAAGCCGAGAGGGGGGTTACACACACGGTCGTCCCACGATCTGTCTGAAGACAATTCGCGGCCTCGTCAGCTGCGGGACAAGGAGTTTGATGCCCTGCAGGAGACAGCCGTCGAGCTGGAAGGTGGCTTGGTAGAGCATGGCAAGGCTCTCTCCGGGGCAGAGGCCACCCGCGCGCAGAGTCCACTGGAGGATGCACATCCATATATGGACTCCCACGGACCTGTTCCACGGTGCACCTCCGCAAGCAGATCCGAGCATGACATCGGGCACTACCGCCCTGAAGATGCCCCCACGCCTCCTTTGACCCGGAACCTGGACATCAACAACCTGGTTCTGACAATGCCTTCAACAACGGACGCTCCTCCGGCAGCATGGCACCGCAAGCGCACCGGTCCTCCACCGCCGCTGACCATCGAGCCCCCGATGCACTCGCGGAGCCCTTCGGATGCTTATTCCGCTTACTCCACTTACACCACGCCTCACTCGCCCTACGAATATTGTTCCATCAACGTCCCCAATGTCCCTCCACTGCCTTCTCATTTGCCAAACGACAACTTTGGTACACGTCTGCCCGATGATGGCTCACACTCGTTACACTCATCCAGCTCAACCCGTTCGAGTCACCCACTACGCTACCCTCCCTCGCCCGAGTCACCGGGTTCGATACCCAGTATGAGCAGGTCCGACTCAGGCGCCCAAGAAGGTTTCCCTCTAGCACCGCCGACTCCAACATATTCGCAGCCCCAGTCTCAGGCAGCAGCAGCCCAGGGAGCCCCTATTGCCGCCACACACTTTGAATGTCTGGGTCCCCTACCCGACAACATCCCGATACCCTCACCACCATACTTTCGGACTCAGCAACAACAACAACAACAACAAGACCCCTTCTTAACGCCGCGCGTCCGCACCCCCGAAGAGCCTGCTTCGGATGGGCAAGAGAGCACCATGGCCACCTCAGCAACCGCCGAGACAGCCCAAGTCTACGTGCAGGACCCCCTCCTCCACGAGACCGACCCGTTCCGACCTCACCACAGCCCCGTGCATCCCACCTTCGCGAGGGAGCGCTCCGTCCACGTGCATCGCCTGCGCGACAGTGAGATCCGCAGGACCCGGCGGGAGTCAACCGACAGCCTGGGCAGCAACTTCACGGTCGAGGAGGAGGCGCGGATCCAGGCACAGATCGTCAAGAACCTGGACGCGCTCGACAAGGAGCGAGTCAAGGGCGAGAACGACATCGTGCACATCCCGCAGATCTCAGAGAGGCGGTATAGTTGGGAGGAGGAGTGAGGGTACTCTTTATCGATATATCCATCCATCGCCAACGCGCCGCCCCCCCCTCCCCCCCGGTAGTCAACCTTTCTAATCGTCCGTCGCCTTGACACCATCTATCTCACCACGGCCTTTCTATCTATCTAATCGCCACCAACGCGCTGGGCTCGTCAACGGTCTCCTTTCACACGACTACTTCCCAACTTAATCTCCTTTCCCACCCATCTACGCCGCCATCGGGCCTCGACGTTTCCCTTTCCATCATATTTGTTTCCCTGTCTGATCATCGATTTCCTTGCTTCTCTATACCACAGTGTGCGACGGCGTTCGGGCGGTAAATACCTCCTTCCATGTCTGAAGGCCACAAATTAACTACCTATTCGGCTACAAAATGATTTCTGCGCGGCGTTTTTGGGAAGAGAGGTCAATTTCAACGATACTTAACGCTCTCAAGCACGCTCACCCTGCAAATACCATGGGAATGACGGCTTGCGTTTATCCAAAGGGGCAATTCAGGGCAGGGAGAGAAGGGGAGGGCGGATGGTTTATGAAGTTGGGTTCCAGGATGGAATCACTTGTGCAGACATATTGTACAATAGGGCGAATGCTGTGCGAGGAGCGGAAGAACGTTCTCATGTACCCATCATGTATGCACGGTTACTTGCCAGTCTCCATAAATTAATCAATCGACTCTAAGACCGAAAGGCCTGGAAAACTTAACCAATGAACCAGCAGTACGGACAGCGCACAAGATCTGTGGACGGGCCTTTGAAAAAAAAAAAGGCGACAGGTAGTGAATGTATCTAATCACCTAGCCCAAGAGTAAGGATGCAAGTGTGTCAAGCCCTGAGGCTCATTGTCTGTCTATCTTGGTTGAATCAGCGACAATGCTGACGCCGTCGCCATTCTCTGTATCGTGCATGGGACTTGTTTCGTGTTGATGATCGTGGTATGAGTGACTGCTTGGCCTCAGAAACAGTCCGAAGGAGGTCTCGACGCCCACGTCGAGTATCTCAACGCAGCGCGCGAATCTGATTAGCTTTCAGCGAAGTTGTCGGTAGAAGAAGGCATCCACCGTGTCTACCAAGTCTCCATCCATATCCCGAACTGCTGCAACATCAGCTTCGCCTGCTCATGGTCCTTCGACGAGCCTCCGAGCACCAGTGCGTCCTCTAGCGCGTGCCGAACCGACACCGGCATCCTACCGGCATTGCCACAGATCATGATAATGGGAACGCTGTTCGAATACCGACTGAGCTCCACTAGTCGGCAGACTTCACGCGCATGCCGCCGGATCTGGTGCTGGACATACATCTTACCCCGGTCGTAGTCGGAGCTCCTCACCCAGGGCGTGTCACGCGGGCCCATACGAGCAAGGTCTGTGCTGAGGGTAGTGTCGGGCTTCGCCAGGCGCTTCTCCTTGTCAGCGTAAGGGTCGAGCTCAGACATTTCATCTAGGCTGATGGGGTCGCGCGAGAAGGCAGGTATCACTTGAAGATTCTTCTCCCTCTCCCAATCGTCCTGGAAATAGAAGTCGGCATGCTTGCTCCGACAGCCGAAAAAGAGCAACTCTGGCCCTCTCTTGGATGCCCATGTACTGCGCTCCTGCATAACGCTACGGACGGGGGCGATTCCGGTTCCTGTAGCGATGGCAATGAGGGGCCGTCGGGCATTCCACTCGCCACGTGGTGGAGGGTGGTTTCTACTCAACCCCACAGCCAGAGTTGCTCCTTGTCGCAATGATTTGATGTACCTTGAGCAAAGTCCCTGCCGCAGGTTTCCGTTAGTATGCAAGTGAGCAATGTATGGAGAAGGAAAGAGTTTCAATGCCGCTCACCTGTCTCGGCTTTCGTATGATCGTCTTGTACTCCACCAGCGCCACAAGCAGCTCAACGACATGGTATTTAGACTTCTCATCCTGATGCGACAAGTCACTATTCGCGATGCTGAAGGCCCTTCCACGGATGACCGGAAAGATCTCCAGGGCATATTCGATGGGAATCTTCACTCCGGGAAAGTCATCCAGAACTTCCAAGATGGTACGACGAGGACGAGAGGTGTAGTCATAGAACTCTTGTGTGTTTTCCTCCTGGGTGAGTTCCAACAGCCGTTCCTTCTCGCGGTCGTCTTTGGTGTGGCGCCGTAATTGCTTCAGAAACGTGCGGTTTGGAATGGCGTTGATATCCAAATTGTGAAGAAGCAGGTCGCGCAGGGTAGCACTGTCGACAGGATACACGTCGCGAGGGCGTCTTGGGCGTCCACCTTGAGTGTTCCAGACGATAGTTTTGTCGGCAATCTCTTGCCAGTCCATCTTCTCGATCAAATTGTCAACTTCGGATGGAAAGTTCTTGGGATAGATGGTCAAGAGGTCGCCAGGTCGCAGGGTTGGCAGGTCGTCGTTCCACTCAGCCTCAGTGACCTTGATCTCGAGACGACGCACGTCTTGCCAGTGGTCTTTGGGGGTGACACGCTCGTTGCGGAGTAATACGGCGTCCCAGGTTCCGGGAATAGGAAGGAACTTCTTCGGTGGCTGGCCGGTCTCCACGGTGGACTTGTCGAGATCGTAGTTGTGAGGATAGTCCTTGAGAATGTTGTCCTTGTCGAGTTGGACATTGTCCCCGCCTGCCATGTCCCCTCCTGTCAAGCGGGTAGAGATAACCCCGCCTTGTCTGGCATATTGACCAAGGCCCCTCAGGTCGTTGAGTCGACGTTCTTGATCATCGAGCTCTTCGTCAAGAGTCTTGGGAAGGTGGATGTGACTGAGTGCGGCGTTTTTCTCGCGGTTGGCCCTCCAGCGGGCCTCCCTAATAGCGGGATCTTTGGGGTCCATATCTTCCAACGCGATGGGATATTTCGGTGGGAGAAGTTCGTCGTCAGGTATGACTGTCAAATTGGCTGGGAGCGGGAATTCTTTCGAAAGGTGGGCTTTCAGGCCTTGAACCCAAGGCAAATAGATACTGTCGATACTAGAAGGATGTCAGAATGCGGTCATTCGCAAAAGGTGAGGGCAACGGGGAGACGAGTCGATCTGGAGTCTCGAGGTCGGTGACACACGGCAGCGCAACCTCTGGCGGGGAAGAGAGGATTCCTGAAGGATAGCCACGAACTCAAGGAAGAAAAGGAAGAAGAAGAAAAAAAAACAAGGGACACTTAAGAGTTCTCACGTACCCGTTATCGTGTCTCTCGTCGCCTTCGCCAGATGGGTAGACCTCAACTGCGCCAAGTTGAAGGAGTCGTTTTTGCAGTTTCCTGGCGGCCCAGTTGAATCTGAAGGCAGGTGTGTTAGTCAGACTTTTCTTTGAGAAGGCACCTTCCAAGGTTGACAAGGGAAATTCTGGTCTTACTTTGGGTAAGAGCTGTCACCAAGACCAAACGTGGTGAAATATAGCTGGCTCAAACAAGTCGGAGGCAGCTTCTTTCTTAGCAGGCTCTTCCAGAAGACATTTGCATTGCCAGGCACATCCCCCTGACCTGTTGTTGAGGTAACAAAGACTGCGGCGGAGTGCTGGACCACTTCCTTCTGATGTTGTTGCAGCTTGTCAGTACCAGATACAGAAGCATACGTGAAGTCTGCAAACGGGTGGGTGGCTTACCAGGGAAACATCATTCATCTGCTCAACGGATGTTCGAAATCGTAATCTCTCAGCAGCCTCCCCAATCTCCTCGGCGATCTCCTTACTGTGGCCAGTTTCTGTGCCGTACAAAATGAGTAGAGACCTGCCCTCCAGCTCTTGCCCATTTGGCTGGCCTGCAGGTGGTCTCTCCTCCTCCTCCATGTTGTACACCAACCAGGGTAGATAGGCACAGCGGCGGCCCTACCTGCCTTGCACAGACCTTTACTCGACAAAAAACAACCAATCTCCTTCTCCAGGCACACAGAAGCAAGGCTGCTGTTTCCTTCAAATCCCAGCTTGGAAGTTCCAGTCCAGTCCGAGGAAGACTTCAGTAACAGTCACCAGAGCAGTTGCCGGCTGCTTCTTCTCAGAGTGCCTTATTTCAACCCAGGAACAAGAGAGGCAAAACAGAAGATGCAATAGTCTTCGAGACTTCTGCTTATTGTGAGTCTCAAATGATAGCACGGCGAAGACTGGTTGGTAAGAGGAACCAGCTTTTCTGCCAAGGGTAGTTGACGTCGTGAATGTTGGGCGGGAAGTATGGAGGGAAGTATCTCTGCATACTTCCCTGCATATGACGGTACCTCAGCGAGGTCTTTGTTAGCGCACCTTCTCAGCCGAGGTCGGAGCCGAATCACCGGCCCTTTCAGCCCTATAAGCCAGACCCAAGCCATTTTCGTATGCAAACACAGCATTAAGTCAAATTGCAGCCAACCAGAATTGAGAGCTAGTCAAGACAAATACTCCATGGCAGGCTTGCAACGTTGTGAAATATTACATTAAGGTGGCACATCTGTAAAGATCATTGCCCGCCCTGCCGTCTCAATCCGGACCTGGATCCCGGCCGGGACTCCGTCGCCACCTCTCGGCCCGGACAACGGACGGGGCAGCGGGACGTCGGGAGACTGCCGAGAGCACTTGAGCCTTGGCCGCAGGATCCTCGTCATTGTCACATCGAACACTTGGGATGGGAACCGAACGAGCGGCCTATACACAGCCAGCAGCCCCTTTCCCCCTTGCTGCCTCCGGCCGCCAACCTGCCTCCGGCCGCCAACCTGCCTCTGCCTGCATACATCAGATGTGGCGGTGCAATAGCCTTGCGGGAGCCTATCATAGGAACCCACGATGCGACGAGAAGACCCGGTGCATGTTGTAATTTCCCGGAGCCTTGCTGTTGGGCCCGCTGGGTCAGGGGCTTCTAGAAGAACGAAGCAAGGCTGACGAGCCCCAGTTTCCCCCTGGCATGCCACTAGGAGTGGGTATCAGTACGTCAGTCTGTGATGGACTGATGCAGTGTGGCAAGTGTGTGTGTTGGACAACTCAATATCTCACTATTGGCCTCAAGACTCGGCGGGGTCCTTTGTCCAGAGCACCAACAGGAGTCAAAGGTCTTGCTGCATGAAAACTCAGAGATAGCATCCTGCATCCACATTGGCTTCAAACTTGCAAGGTCCAGCTTATGCCTTCCCAGGAGTTGGAACTATCGAGTGGTTTCCATTATCCAGAGAACATCGTCGTGTAACAAGGAAGGCGAGGGAAGTAGGTCCTAGGTCCAGTATTGAAAACACCTGGAAAAGCCCTTCCCCAGCTAGAAATGCGTACAGTAATTGAGAAGAGTCGAGGGACTTCATTGCAGCTGCCAAAGTGCATACATACTGGACCAGATTCAAAGTGATTCAGACAAGTCAGTGGCAGCCAACGACGAGTCGATGCTATTGTGGATCGGTTGACCACAGCTAAAGCTTCCAGGCTAAGGTCTGCCCCACCTTCACTACAAAACCACAGCAGTCAACGGCGCAGTTTGATCTTCACTCTGCATTCCGTTTGTTTAGCAACCATACCCACACGTCTACTTCCAAGGTACGTTGGGGCTTCCTCCACCTGTCAACATCTAGGTCACTCCATCATCCCTTGCCTCCTTTACTCACAAAACATAATACCATTGAGAAGCCACACACGACGATCAAGGGTAAGCCTTCCATCGCACTGCATCAACGAGTCTGCCCCTCCAATCACAACTGCATATTCACTCCCTCAAACAAGCGCGCTGGCATGGTTCAACAGGTACCTGCCAGCCAGCCAGTTCGTCGAGCATAATTTGTGCGCCACACTTTCCACATTCGACCTCGCCTAGCCCCCTGTCACTTCCCCTGCCACTAGCCCCCCGCCTGCCCCCAGAAGCGGCGTCCACTCTCCATTCACTGGTCGGGAAGGCCCCAAAAAAATTATTTGACCAGCACAACCATACAAAGGAGCCACAACGTCGTCTTCTCTCCTCCCCCTTCGTCTTCATCCCAACATCACAAGATCAACGAAACTGTCAACAACCTCGTCAACTCCCCCCTTCACCAAAGCATCTAGGGCACTAAGCTACCCTTTTCCTCCCCCTCCGATTGAAACAGAGTTCAATTTCCAACCTGTCAACTTTTTGCAACTGTCCGACATTGACGCTGCAAATCCCATCGGTCCACGATAGCTCGAACCTGCTTCGGCTTCCTGACTAACACTACCCAGACCATATCAAGATCACCTCACCTCAAACAACCAACGATCAACCAGCCAAGATGTCTGCTCAGGAGAACAAGACCGCTGACGCTGCCGTCAACGATGTGACTACCGCTCTGTCCAACACTGCCATCTCTGACAAGCCTGCCGATGCCTCTGCCCCCAGCCCTGCTGAGGGTTGCCGCCTCTACATCGGTAACCTGGCCTATGCGACAACCGAGGAGGGGTTGAAGGAGTTCTTTAAGGGCTACCTCGTGTAAGTTATCCATCTCTTGTGTTGCACCACAGCAGGGTACCCACGGTACCCACCGAACCACTCCCCCTATGGACTCCTCACCTTCAAGCTCTCTTGCCCCTCCCTTAACTCCAATCCACACACGTCGAGCCGCACACGACTGTCACATGTCATTTCTACGTCGCCAACCATTATTTGCAGACTTGTCTTGAACTTTTTGATGAAACATGTCTTGCTGACCACTTGGCCTCTGCAGCGAGGGAGTCACCATCCCCAAGAACCCACGCACTGAGCGCTCCGTTGGCTACGCCTTTGTCGACCTGTCCACCCCTACCGAGGCCGAGCGCGCCATTGCCGAGCTCTCTGGCAAGGAGATCTTGGAGCGCAAGGTCTCTGTCCAGCTCGCCCGCAAGCCGGAGGCCAACGCCGACAAGACCGACGCGAACGGAGAGGGTGACGGCAACCGCCGCCGCCAGTCTACCCGTGGCCGTGGCCGTGGTGCCCGCGCCCGTGGCGGCCGTGCTGGCCGTGCTCATGAGGTGTGTTCAAGCCTCCCTTGATGTTTTTTTCGGTCTCTGGAGCAAACAGATTGAGCTGACTCTTGCACAAAAGGACAAGAAGGAGGGCGCCGAGGGCGCCGCAGCCGCCGATGCCGCAGCCACTGAGGTTCAACCTCTCTCCGACATCACAAACCAGACAAACGGCACTGACCCTGATGCCAAGAATAAGACCCAGGCTCGCCCTGCTCGCGAGCGCCGTGAACGCGGCCCCCCCGCTGATGGTATTCCTTCCAAGACCAAGGTCATGGTGGCTAACCTGCCCTACGATCTGACCGAGGAGAAGGTAGGTGACACCCGTCTCTTCTGTCGTGCACTGACTTTCGCTGACCTACATGTGCTCCCTCCCTCCAGCTCAAGGAGCTCTTCAGCGCCTACCAGCCATCTTCGGCCAAGATCGCCCTGCGCCCCATCCCTCGCTTCATGATCAAGAAGCTGCAGGCCCGTGGTGAGGCCCGCAAGGGTCGTGGCTTCGGCTTCGTCACCCTGGCTTCCGAGGAGCTGCAGCAGCAGGCCGTTGCCGAGATGAACGGCAAGGAAATCGAGGGCCGCGAGATCGCCGTCAAGGTCGCCATCGACAGCCCCGACAAGACCGACGAGGAGGCCAACTCTCCTGCCGCCGAGGGCGAGAACGGCGCCGAGGAGGCTGCCGCCGCCACCACCGCCGCCGCCACCACCGCTTAAATGCTGGTGAGGATAACCACCAAACAACCCGAACGGATCATCCACTAACTCATTAACATGGGTTGTGTGGTTTGGAACGAGACGGATCACAAACCAACTCAGTTTGCCCCACTTTGGTGCTCTTGCAACTATCTCATGATTCGATACGGATCGGAGGACTCACTATGGACTTGCGGGGCATGTGATTGGGACGAAAGGGACTTCTGTGCAGCTTCTGGCGTCCTCTGGGTGCATGGGTGGCGGACACAGGAGAATTCAACATCGTCTCTTTCCATATACTGCACAGTTTAATCTTCACACAAGAGCATTTCATCACCCATTCATGTCTGTATTGATACTATTTCTCATTCTCTCCTGGCTGTGCTTTATTCACATGCAGGAAGGGGTTATGGCGTGGGAAAAGTTAATTGATGACAGGGTAAAGATTGAGGAGACTTTTTGACGATGGGCCGATTCGAAGTGTGCAGTACCTAGGTCACCAGCAAGCAATGATCATCACGGTGTCGTCTTGAACTTCTTCTCTGATGCTACCAAGGCTGGTCCAGTTGAAGCCAGCAGCACTCCTGTGCCGAACACGTAGTCGTGAGTGCCCGGGAGACTTGATGAGCCCATGATCCACTCCTTGATAAATTCCGAGTATGAGGTTGAGAGAGATGTAGATGTCTCTGACTCGTGGACAGACCTGAACCTCTATTGCTTCTAATTCTGGCTTGATGAGTGCACTGATATCTGCCCATCTTGTAAGCCGATTGCAGGGCTGCCGTTGTCCGATGCGGCTGTCTGAGCCGACCTAAGATAGCTATTTCCGGCTCGAGCCGCTATTGGTTGCGCAATTCTAGACCTTCATCGCTCTCAGCGTTCGACCCTGGACTTTAACGTTCTCGCATTCCAACAAACTCCACAACCCACGACCTGCGAATTCGTCCCAACATCCAGCCCGACTCCGGACCTAGAGACTGTTCGAAGTTCGATACTCACGAGGACTATCCCGCGCATTGATAAGAGCCGCTTGCCGAAAAAAAGCTTGTCCCCTGATTAATCTCGGTCCCTGTCACCTCCTGACAAGGGTGCCACGAGGTCAAGTCAAGCTTCCGCACCGTTCAAACAAGCATCACAGATCCTAGAAAGACCAGGAGGAATCACAAGCTGCCCATCATGGCTTCGAAGGCCATGTGGGAGGTCGACCCCGAAACGCGGTCAAAGGTACGCAGAGGATGCCGTTTGGCAGCCGTCCCAGTTCCCGACCCTCCCCCCACCTGATGCTCAACGCCTAGCTAACACTGCCGTCTCCGGAACAGCTCCTCGCGATCCAGAAAGAATCCGGAAACTCTCTCTGCTGCGACTGCAATGCTCCCTCGCCACAATGGGCCTCCCCGAAATTTGGCATCTTCATCTGCCTCTCCTGCGCGGGCGTGCATCGCGGCCTCGGCGTGCACATATCTTTTGTGAGATCCATCTCCATGGACGCCTTCAAGCAGACTGAGATCGAGCGCATGCGGCTCGGCGGCAACGACAATTGGAAGAAGTTCTTCGACGAGCATGAGGATACACAGATGCGCGGCCTGAGCTGGGATGATGCTACGATTGCGGAGCGGTATAGCGGGGACGTGGGTGAGGAGTGGAAGGAGCGGCTGAGTGCCAAGGTCGAGGGAAGGGAGTATGTGCCTGGTGAGAGGAAGCCGAGCGTGGCGGCGAAGAGCAGTGCGGCGGTCTCGGGAAGTAGGTCGAGCACACCGTTGAGCGGGACAGCGGGGAGCAGGTCGGAGAGCCCTGGCAATGCTGGTGGGAAGGTCAAGGTGGACGATAAGTACTTTGAGAGCTTGGGTGCCGCCAATGCCTCGAGGCCGGAGGACCTGCCGCCTAGCCAGGGAGGGAAGTACGCTGGTTTCGGGAGTACACCCATTCCGAAGAAAGAAGAGGGGCTACCCAAGTTTGAGGAGCTGCAGAAGGATCCGCTCGCGGCATTGACCAAGGGCTTCGGGTGGTTCTCGAGTACGGTCACGAAGACGGCGACCAACGTGAACAAGGACTTCATTCAGCCTACGACGAAGCAGGTATGTGGTGCCTCTCGAATCCCACAACAATCCTGACAACTCTCCAATTGCTGACATGATACCCATCTGCAGGTCGGAGAGTCAGATTTCGCAGCCCAAGCAAGGGGTTGGGGTAGCAAAATCGCACAGTCCGCGCAAGCGGGAGCGCGCACCGCGCAGGAGGGCTTCAACAAGTTCGTCGAGGGATCCGACGGCCGAGGCCCGACCAGCCCAAGGAACGCACCCCTTGACGAAAGCAAGAAGTCTTTTTGGGACGACTTTGCTTCCGCCGCGGACCAGCGAAAGCCACAGGGCAGTTCGATCGGGACGTCTGCAATGGGCAAGGGGTCCTCTGGCGGTGGCGCGGCTGCGGCCAGCAAAAAGAGCCAGGACGAATGGGACGATTGGTGATCTGGAGCGAGCGAGCAAGGGGTTTGGGGTGCTCTTCGGGTGTCGTTGGAGTCTGATATCTCTACGATATTGTCTGTAATCCAGGGGTAACAACAATGCATATGTAAACGCGGCTGGTTTTGAGAATGCTAGAAGTTCTATTCTTTTTGGATGTCTCAACCACAGGCTTGCTGCAGACTCGATCGGCTGGTCGTACGGGGCCCAAGATCTCCATGATGTCCTCCCCATAGCGTTACATCGGTGATTTGCATGCTGCGCAATCCTTGTCGAGGAAACCTGGGGTCCCGAGGTTCAGCGGCCGAGACCGGTGCTAGCCGCAAAACGACCATCGGAGCTTTCGCCAGTGGAAACCTACCCGAGGTCAAATTCCATGACGACCTCTAGCTTCGCCCCTTCCTTATCCACCTCCTGTCCGGCTTGCCATTGACACTTCACTCATCAGGTCGCAGCCGTCAATATGTCCGCGCTACGGATACTCGTCCCCATCAAGCGGGTGATTGACTACGCCGTAAGCCTCCCTTGCCCTTCCAGTCGCCGGACCTTTACACCCGCAGCACTCTGACTGGACCATTACACGATGGCTGGCTAACAAGTTGCGTTTCTGCTTGCTAGGTCAAACCACGCGTCAACAAGGCCCAGACCGGCGTCGAGACCGCCGGTGTGAAACACAGCATGAACCCCTTCGACGAGCTCTCCATAGAAGAATCCGTGCGCATCCGCGAGAAGAAGTCCGCGCCCGGCGGCGTCGAGGACATCTGCGTGATATCTGCGGGCCCGCCCAAGGCGCAGGACGTCCTCCGCACAGCAATGGCCATGGGCGCCGACCGCGCGATCCACGTCGACGTGAAGGAGGGCGAGGGCCTGGAGCCGCTGACCGTGGCCAAGCTGCTGAAGAAGACCGTCGAGAATGAACGGAGCAACTTCGTGCTCCTGGGCAAGCAGAGCATCGACGACGATGCCGGGCAGACGGGCCAGATGCTTGCGGGCTTGCTGGGATGGAGTCAGGCGACGCAGGCGAGCAAGGTGGAGTTTGGCGAGGGGGACACCGTGAGCGTGACGCGGGAGGTGGATGGTGGTGTCGAGACGCTAAAGGGAAAGTTGCCAATGGTGGTGACGACGGATCTGAGGCTGAATGAGCCACGGTATGCGAGCTTGCCGAATATCATGAAGGCGAAGAAGAAGGAGCTTAAGAAGAAGACGTTGAAGGATTTTGGGATCGAGAATGAGAGAAGGCTGAAGGTGCTAAAGGTTACCGGTAGGTCTATGATCGCGTGTCTGGGAGGTTCAAGTGGAAATGCTGACGATGTTATGCAGAACCGGCACCGAGACAGGGAGGCGGCAAGGTCGAGGATGTGGATGGTCTTGTGGCCAAGCTCAAGGAGCTGGGTGCTATCTAAGAGGCACCAGTGTTTTACTCTGGCTACAAGCGTATCATACAGTAGCACGGCGCAAAACTTCAACAGAGAAGAGCACCGGAAACAGTCCACCAAAAGCAAAATTCCCTCTGAAATAAAAAAAAATACATGCGAATGGGTACCGGCAGTGGTGACCAAGGTTCTGTTCTCTTTTTCTTTCTGAGGAGAGGAGAGGGGAGGAGAGGGGAGGGGGCGGGGTTGTGTTGCCTGGGCAGTCACCTGCAGCGTCAACCTTATAATTCACCCCAAACACTGTGCTGCTGTCCCTGGCTCCCTGAAACCTGCCCCCTTAGTGCAGTGGTCACAAATGTAGAACAGAAAAGAAGCCAAAAATGGAAAGGGAGTCAGGGACCTGAGTTCGAGCTGCAAGATGGGCAATTTTAAAAAGAACCAGATTTAGGGACACCCTCCAGCATTCGGGAATCCAGAGCCTGGATTGAGTCTTAGATTCTCCAGGGTGTTCCTTCGGAAAGAAATCAAGCCTGGGAACCAAAATACAAGTCAGAGACACCGCACTCTTGAGCAAGATCCAATAAAGCCCCAGGGACGTAGGTCGTCGGTGGCCGAACCCTTTTTAGGTGCCTGAACTTCCCCTCCATCCCTTGCCTCCTGCTGTGGGAACTCGAATACTAGTAAGTAGCTTAGTTTAAAGTTAGTATATATAATATCTAATATACTTATCTCTTGACAGCCTAAGTCTCCCTGCTTAAAGCAAGTATATGGATATTAATATCGAAGCATAGAAGAGAATAGCGCATCGTCTTTACTATCCTGAGGTCCTTCTTATTGCCTTTGTAATAGTTCGACGAAAGGTGTTTCTGCTACCTTTAATATATAGTAAGTCGGTCTTTTGCCTTGGAAGCAGAACCGAAGAGCAACCTAACTGAACAAATCATTACAGTGCGTATTTCTTAATTTTTCAACAGTTACTAGAGTCTGCTTTAAGGCATTCTTCACAGGCTTTATGCTCTACTGTAACCTGTACCTAGATGCTACATATGGCTCACCTCTCCGATATCCACCTACACATATATAGGTGTCTGATTGTGTGCCACAGACTAAGGAACTGACTTTCTCATCTCCTGCAATTTTATCAAGTTATCTGTGGCGGATTCTCCTATCTGCTCCGGAGCCATGCTGCATCCACTCATCCTAGTGCAGACCGTGGCCTCCTTCACAGCTGGCGACCTCACCTCCAACACGGATAACTACCAGTTAACCTCTGATTCGACATCGGCATGTGGGCTGTAGCCTGCAGTATGCTATCCACGATCTCGCCGACCATCTCGGACGTCCATCTCATCGGCTACCAGATCCTCAGCGGCGACGGGACCGGCCAGACATTGAATACCAGTTTGGTTGCGATCCAGGCGATCGTTTCGGGGAGAGATATGGCGGTGGCTACAGGTACGCGGAACTTTCCGCGAATGTTGGGCGGCATGGTGGCGCTGGCTGGGTATGTTGCTAATTTGAATAACATGTCCAAATTAGTAGGCATATTTCTGAGTCGAGACTGCTCGTTGAATTTACATGATAGGCGGCTTATCGTACAACTTGAGGGAAAAGTTGGTCCTGTTTGCTGTCGCCTGACACCATCGACAGCATCAGTACGGATCCCACACAGATTGCAGCTGGCGCATTAGGTCTGTCTGCGGCACGGACGTCCGCCGCCGCCCTATGTAAGTTAGGTAGTCACCTCCTGGATAGACAAAGGCCCAAAGTGTCTCACAACGCTAACCACATCGGATCCAAGCCTACCGCATCAGGAATGTATACCATTTCACGATCCCATGTTGCTTTGTCTCCTTCTTCTCCACCCTTTCCCGCGTCAGGGGCCACAGCCTCAAGAGAGAGGAAAAGACGCTCATGCACTTAGCCTTGCCTCAAGGGAAGGATATTTCGGGGCTTTTGCAAGGAAAAAGGCCGGGCGACTGCTGTCAGGATAGACTGGAATATCAACCAACGTACGAAGTAGACCATCAACAGTAAGAGGTGAAGTGAGGTCCTGGTGGCCCCATTAGTGGCTCAGGGGACCCTTGACCATGGAGCGATAAGCGGCCCCGTCATGATCGATATTGCGGCTAACAGCCCCGCCAGAGCCTAGTAGTGTAGATCTAGGAGCTAGGAATGACGTGCCCCGCATCGGCCTTGCGCCTGAAAGAAAAAAACTTCTAGACGCCCAATGGCGATGAGCCAATTTGGCCGGCAGTCGGACGTTGCAGCGCGCCGGCACTGCAAGTGACTCTTTTACCACTCAACTTCCTCCTTGTTCCTTCCGTGCTGCGCTTTTTCCTCCACCCATCACTCGCATAAACAACCCCAAGAATAGCAACAACATTCCGGTCTATAGCATCGCTGCTTCATGTTCCATTTACTCATCTAGTTTTACCGCTGACCCCGGACAATCCGCCCTTATGAACGGGCGCTCGTCAGAGTTCACCTCTCAGGTAAGTCACGTCGAGCGTCGAGCTTCGAGCAACGTCAGAAAGCATAAACTGTTCCCATCGTCTCTCCCCGCTGCTATGGCGCGTTCCACGCATCCGAGCTGCGATGTCGTCGAGTCCAACGCTGTCGTTGAGTCGAATGCCTGGCCCGTTCCGAAAGACGCGATTATCTAGTCGATTATCAAGACCAGTTGCTAATCCATCAATCGCTGCAGGACTATCTCTCAGGTTTGTCGCCCTCGATCATGTGTGCCTGACTCACCGTCTCTGTACTGACTCTGAGCTCCCAAAGACCATCTGTGGAGGTCTCTCTCAGCTTAAAAGCGCCCTGAATTCTGCCAGCCTTACTATCTGATCCTGAATAACAACGAAATGTTTTCTCGCGTCTTCATCGCCGCCACTAAGTCCTCGGCCACCGGTGCCGCAGGCATGGCCTACCGATACCGCCCTTTCGCGGGCCAGGCTCGATTCGCGAGCAAGCAGGCCTTTGCCGGCAGCAAGGGAAGGGAGATGCCCCGCAAGAGGTCTCGAGCCACTGCTCCTGTGGACAACCTTGATGCCACCTTGACCATCCGCGTAGGCGAGCTCTCATCGTGTTAGCCTCTTTCGGAGCTGACCGAGACCCCAATAGGACGGCCCAGTCTTCCACGGAACTGCCTTCGGTGCCAACTCCAACATTTCCGGAGAGGCTGTCTTCACCACCTCCCTGGTCGGCTACCCCGAGTCTATGACCGATCCCTCTTACCGTGGCCAGATTCTGGTATTCACCCAGCCTCTCATCGGCAACTACGGTGTCCCCTCGAGCGTCCGTGATGAGTTCAACCTCCTGAAGTACTTCGAGTCCCCTCACATCCAGTGCGCTGGAATTGTCGTGTCGGATGTGGCCAAGCAATACAGCCATTGGACCGCGGTCGAGAGTTTGAGCGACTGGTGCGCCAGGGAGGGTGTGCCTGCCATCTCTGGCGTTGACACCCGTGCCATTGTCACTTTCCTTCGAGAGCAAGGTTCGTCCTTGGCCAGAATCTCCGTCGGTGACGAGTACGATGCAGATGAGGATGAGAGCTTCATCGACCCTGGCCAGATCAACCTTGTCAAGCGGGTTAGCACCAAGGCTCCCTTCGTTGTCTCAGCGCCCAACCCCACCTTTCACATTGCCCTGATCGACTGTGGAGTGAAGGAGAATATCCTGCGCAGCTTGGTCAGCCGAGGAGCAACGGTTACGGTCCTGCCATACAACTACCCGGTCCACAAGATCGCAGCGGAGGTCGATGGTGTCTTCATTTCCAACGGTCCCGGTGACCCCACTCACTGTATGGACACCATCTACAATCTGGGCCGCCTGATGGAGGAGTCGTCAGTCCCGGTCATGGGAATTTGCCTGGGACACCAGCTCCTGGCCCTGGCCACTGGCGCTCGCACCATCAAGATGAAGTACGGCAACCGTGCTCACAACATTCCTGCTTTGGACTTGACTACGGGCCAGTGCCACATCACCAGCCAGAACCACGGCTATGCTGTCGATGCTAGCACTCTACACCCTGATTTCAAGGAGTACTTCGTCAACCTCAACGACGGGAGCAACGAGGGTAAGGATTATGATATTGCGGGCCGAATGTCCTAATTAGACTAACTCAAGAATAGGAATGATGCACAAAACGCGTCCAATCTTCTCGACGCAGTTCCACCCCGAGGCCAAGGGTGGTCCCATGGACAGCTCCTTCCTGTTCGACAGGTACCTGCAGAGCGTCAAGATGTTCAAGGATAGCCAGAAAGTCTACAAGGACAACAGGCCGTCAGGTCTGCTGGTGGAACTCCTATCCAAGGAGCGTGTTGGAGTGTAAGTCCAGAGCCCAATGCAACTTCCATACTGCCTGTTCTGCCTACATATCGAAATATTAGTTGCTAACATGTGACGTTGAAGGGAGCCAACTCCTCTCAAGGAGGCTACCGCAGCCTCCTAGAAAAAGTCTGGTCAATGGAACAAGTGCCTTCCAAGGGGCAAACAGGGCTGGGTGAGAAAGAACAGCAAGTCTGATTGAAAGATGTCCAAAAATGATTGGAACCCCGAGATTGCAGCATATGTTGTTTCTTACAGCGGAGTACTTCCTGGTAGGACCAGTGATGATTTTAAAAGTGATCTTTTCAATGATTTTACTGGGCATGTCATGGTTCCTATCTACACAAGAGCGTCCGTTGATTATGTGAAATGCTGAGTGCTACGGAAACCAAGTTGCTGTCGAGGAAGTCCGTCCACCTTGGTTTGGGAATCTGGTGAGGCTCTGGGTGCAATTGCTTGCTTCACTCTGCTGTACCACTGCATGCTGCACACATGAGTGAAGAGCACATTCACCATCCCAACACGGCTCCTTCCATAAGTTGCGATAGAAAGATTTCAATGGTTTGCCAGATCGATATCCAAATAGAACCACACCTTCCTATTCAACACTCTGCTGTCTGCTTCTGTCTTCTAGATGAATCGACCGAGTTCCATAATGATGGGTTCAAACATAAGACTTCGGGTCAAGCTTCAGCGTTGGCAACCCAGCCGTATCCTTTCCACGCCATTGAACATTCTCAGATCTCCTACCTTGCCTACTTGCTGTCGCACCAACGCAGGTAATGTGCAGCTCATCGGCCAGTTCCGTTACCAGTCGTCGAGGGACACAGAGACCACAAAGCAACCGCCCGAGATGGTTCCACTAGGGGCTAACGATACCACTCCCACCGCAGGCGCCGTGCCTCCACCCTTCCTCGTCGGTATCGCAGGCACCTCCTCGAGCGGGAAGACCGTCCTCTCGCTTGTCCTATCGGATATCTTTGGCGGCGCCATGAAACAGGACCAGCGCGATGGCTTTTCAACTTCGACCCCGAACGCTAACGCCGCCTCTACGATCACGATGATCTCCCAGGACGACTACTTTGTCCCCAAGAGCCAGTGCCCCCGCACAACCTTCCGCCCACGCCCCGGCGATGAGAAGGTCGTCGAGGGTAGAGTCGGCAAGGACGGCAAGGTTGTCGCAGCTGACACCGACTGCCCGGCGGCTGTGGACTGGGTGCGCTTCCTGGGTGATATCGATGCTTTCCTGGCTGGACCGAAGCAGGGGGGCGGCGCAGCTGAGGTCGTCGTCGACTCGGACTCGGCCCACCAGGTGGAGCTTCGCGCCTACCGGGAGAATATGGCGGGGCTCGTGGACGAGAACCTGCGGGAGAGGATGGTGCGCGCGGTGCGGGCGTGCATCGAGGAGCAGGTGATGATCAACAACCGGGCCAAGTTCGAGGGCAGGCTCTTCAAGAAGGGCCCGCGGGGGCCGATGCTGCACTGCCGGCTGGGACTCGTCGAGGGCTTCCTGCTGTACGCGAGGGATTCTGCCCCTGCGCCTGAAAACCCCCAGCAGCGAGCCGGGGACGGCCATGACCACAATAACCACCACCAGAAGGCTGGTGCGCCCCTCCAAGTTGTCGCCAAAGCCAGCCGGGAGGCCATCATGCACCGGCTGCACGACCGGCTGTACATCCAGGTTGACGGGGAGTCAGCGTTCCGGCGCCGCTTCGGCAGGGCGTGCTATATCGACGAGCCGGAGGGCACGAGGCTGCCGGGCCAGATGTGGAAGACGAAGGGGTATTACTTTGATGTGGTGCGGGCGAATTTCTACAAGTACGGCTTAAGCGACACCAGGCTGGCTACGCAGCTGTGGCAGGGCGAGGATATCGTGGAGACTGCTGTGGGGAGTGTTCTGGGCAAGATGAGGGAGTATGAGGAGGACGCGCGCGAGGCGGCGAAGGAGGCGGCGAGAGAGGAGGAGGCGGTGATTCGGAGGGCGGAGGCGGAGGCGCAGGCATTCTGGTAGACTGGGTTCTCCGAAGGGGCATGTGTCTGCCATCATTTCAGAATCATGGACGGACTCAGCTCGCACGATCGAAGTACAAGGAGAACTGACGGTCCGCTGTCAAGCCGTTGTGGTTGTTTGTTGACGCGCCGTGTCACCCGGCAAGGAAAAGGAGCCAGCCCTCTATGCAATCGATCATTATGCCGATTCCCTCTCTCGAGACGACGACGATTTACAGAACAGAAATCTCCATTCGAGGAAATAGCATAGATCCGTTCACGGGTAGCTGCCACCAGTCTCCGACGACTCAATTTGTGTCTTCCTATGACTGCCATTTGGAGCAACAGTGGAAACAGTGGAAACATCCATTGAGGAGACGGGGAGACCTCTTCGCGATGACAAGGAAAACGACAAACTTAGTCATGTTCACACAGGCAGAGTTGATGATACGGTCCCCGCTCTCATAATGGGCCTCGAAGGGAATCAAGTCAGCCAGTCGCCTATGACACGCATGGGTGGGGACAAGAGG
>MUZH01003823.1:0-25585 GCA_003012965.1 Juglanconis oblonga | reverse complement strand
CCCCAGCCCCAGCCCCAACCCTAGCCCTCTCTATTACCTAGCGGATATTTTAGTGTAATATAGAAGCACTATATCAACTTCAGTCCTGTAGTCTTTTAATTAGGTGCTGTTTTCTAAACTGTTAATATAGCTAATAAAGCTATAATAGTTTTCTTTATATAATAGAGGATGCTTATTAGCCTAGCACTTAAGATTATTCTTTCAACTACTAAAACTAATCTGTAACGGTACGAGAGATGCATTGCCTATACCATTACACCACGAACAAAAGTGGAACTTTGAATCGTCTATAGACGATTCACTGTATGCATTATAAACGCTAAGTTAGGCATGTAACAGGCCCCCAGTAATTTTGAGGCCCGGAAGAAGTTGCTGAGATGGTAGCACCGTAACGAAAATTGAAACCTGTGTTGATCGTAGTTGTGAGTGGCAATATGGCAATGTAGTTTAGACGTGCCGCAAGGCGGACTGAAGAAATAACATTGTACCCAAAGGCAAGCCAGAGGAAGGTGGGACGTTCAACTCATGATTGCGGACGAAGTATCCTCCCCATGTCTGGGAGATAGGCTGACAATTGTTCCGGTTGTCAACCAGATATGGAATTCCAGCTTGCCTCCAGCCCAAACGACTGGATCGGCTCTCCAGGAACTCGGGTCCTCCTCCAAATAATTCATCCTCCCAAAAGCGACCGGACTCGCTCATGAGATCATCCCCAAAGCCTCTTGCTGTTACGCCCGGGGGAGTATGAAGGCGGGCGTCACCACACAGGAAGCCAATAAACACATGCACGAGCTCATGGGCGACTGTGACGGCCATCTGAAAGGTGAAACAGTTGTATTCATCCTCGGCATCTCGGGCTGCCTCACATCTTCCTTCACGAAAGTAGACAGTTTGGTGTCTGGCCGCGTTTAGGATGTTATCAACGATCTGATGATTCGGCACTATCAGTAGGCGCTTCTACTGATCATGGAAACTTCATCTTGGTCAGATCAACGGGCGCTTGCTCAACGTACGGTGTTATTGAGGAATACGGTGGCTGCAACTTTGGGATCATAGTCCTGCAGGCGGCCTCCCCAGAATGCTTTCTGAGTACAGCCCTCTCCGGAAATCGTGCCGGTGAGATATGTGTTTGGAAATCATCGTCTTATGCTATCCAGGAAAACTTCGACACAATAGCGCATGCTACGTCCGTAGTTCCGGAAGTTGTGAGTCTGGTCGTCTGTATCCCAGCGACTCATGACGCGATCATCGCAATCAATAAGGCATTGTCGACCATCAGTGGACTCTAGCATACAAATACCGAGATGCACAAAGTCTGATACCGTCATGAAGGTTTCGCCAGCAGAGCTGATCTGGGTCCAAGTTGTCGGCGTCCGGTCCCACGGGATAAGACTGGGGGTTGGGTCAGTGAAGACTCTGAAGTCCCCTACGACGATGGGACCCACAGATCCTCGGGCTCGGTGTTGGGCCATGGCGTCCTCAAGCAAAAAAAGGTCGCACAGTTTTCCATATATGGGTTTGGATACGACGGAGGTAAAAGCAACAAAAGCCTTCAAGACGAAAAATCGAGACCGCAACTTATCTTGTAGAACGAGGCTCCATGCCGCAGGCACAAAACACCATTATATATACTTGAACGTAGATATGGTCCTCTAAAGCGGCAAAGCCAAATTATTCTCGAAGGTCGATACGGCGTGAAGGTGGAAAAGGCACAGTTTGGGCAGGCCCGTTTCAAGCCAACACTGCGGTCATTCGTCCCAGCGGCCAGAGAGTATTATAACCCAACATCGCTCAGCTATCTAGAATGCGCGGGCAAGCGTTTGAGCCCGTGAAAATCCCCCAGACAAATGAAGTATTGTATTCCAGCTGCATGCAAGCATCAGGTGCGACCCTCATTGTAATTCTTTCATTGGACATGGTTCGAGGAGTTACAGCCTCAGCCTCAGCCTCAAGTTCAGTTAGTGCATTGCATGGATATCAATATTTGCAGGTACTAGGTAGAAGGTGAGACCGTGGGAGTTTACCATATGCTTGTTTGTGGTCTCATTTCAAGGGCATCTGTGGGGAAAACATACGTACTATATAGGTCTGTAGCCAGTGCACGCACTGGCGAATTCGCTGCATATTCTCCTCAGCATCTGTCTGTCGCTATCCTCGGGCAATGTCAGGTGTCCATGAACCATTATCGTCCGCAAGACAGATTCAACGGGAATGCTTAAAATACAGTACTTGAATCGACCGCCTCTACGGTAGTACAGATAAAGTATCTGTCTTCAAACCACAGCAACGAGGGCAAGCGGATGAGATGGATCGATATGGCCTGCGTGGAAGACCGATCTCCAACCAGTTCTTAGGCCCAGGAATTACCTATGACTGGGTAATAGGTAAGTTTATAGGTAATTCTATAGAATATAGATGAAGTATTTTATATTATATATTTTTAAATACAGAAATAGAAAATACTATTATAACTCTGCCCTCTCTAATATTATGCTTATTATCTATATTAGATTAAGGAACTATAAATCATCTAGGTTTTAAAATGTGATAATGATTAAAGGAGTTATAATTAGAGAAAGAGCTATTAATCGAAGGTTAAGAGTTAATATAGCTCTAGTTATATTATTTAATTTACTTCATTATTTTACATCAAGTATACTATTCTACCTGCTTCTAAGTGAGTAGACAGAAGGCCGCAAGGATTCCGGTGAAGGAGAAGATTTGTCTAGGCGATAGAGATTTTAGGTGGCCCTCCTTGAGCGAAATATGTCGGCCAGCAAGCTGTTGTGAAAGGAAATTGTCAGCCGAACCATCGTTCAAGGTATTTCACGAAGGGATTGAAACAATCCTAACAATCGATTATTCGCTAGTTTTCTTGTGCGATGAATCGAGAGCACGGAACGAGGCGCTGCGATTCAAAAGAATCCTTCTTGCCAATCCCCACCATGATGCCTTGGTCTGCTATAACTTGCCACGAGTCGTTGAGCAGGTCCCCGGTAAGTATATTCAGACTCAAGTAGACTCCTATGGCTCCTTTCTGTGGCATTACCTGCTCGCCAAATGCCTTGGTGGGTGAGGAAATGATACCCATATTCATCTGGCTGGAATGCCAAATTCAGACCCAGGGGCAGCCGCGGTCCCCACCCACCCGTGTTGAGCAGTTATAGGCGGAACAATATTACCAACCCGTAGTGCGAGTAACACCACGCTTGATTTACAAAGAAGTGAAATCTACCAAAGAAAAGGCGAGAAAAGAAAAGACAAAAAAAAAGGGGGGGGGGAGCGCGCAGCGGCAAACACCAGGAAATCTGTTGCTCAAAAAGCAAATTGAGCTTCGAATTCTCTACATAACCCAAGCCCTGCCCGTCAAATACCAACCCAATCTGCTCCAGCGGTGAGGATGAGCAACCAGTTTCAGCCACCCTCTTGAGCTGACACGGCCCATCCAACTCTCCCGCCCTTCCCGGATCACAGCAGGGCAACGATCCCAAGCATGCAAGCCAGCGTGCTGCCAACAACAGAGATAGTCCAAGTCGACTCCCTAAAGGACGGGCTGGACGAAGCTTTGCTCCCTGCAGTGGCTAGCAGAGCCTGATATTCGGAAGAAATCATGCTCCTAGCGGAGCTGCAGATATCAGTTCTAGCATCCACCATTTCAGAGACGACCAAGTCGACGACATCCGGGCAGGTCGTTTCCATGGGTGCGAGATTGGAGACAAAACCCGAATAGTAGGCATCCACGCTGCTGTCGAAGTTGGCGAAGGCGGAGCTCATGCTGGTGGGATAGAATTTGGAGGTGGAGCAAGCATCAAATGAATTATTGAAGCTTTCCGTCACCGTGGACTTCCAAGATTGGTATCCATGTGGCTCGGTGGTAGGAATCTCACTAGCAAACAAGCTTTCAATGCTGTTGAAACATTCAGTGAAGGCCTGGTCTGTTCGACGGGCAAGAGGAGGTTGAGTGACCGCAGCGACGAGCGCCGCAAAAGCTGCGAGAAGTACTAGCCGGATATTGACACCCATGACTTCTTTTCAATGATGAATCGGTGCTGGTGTAGTATTCAGTTTGGAAAAATGTACAGCTATGCTGAGAGCTGATTTGCAGCATTGGCAGCTTAAGGACAGGTTTCCGAGGACAGGTTTCCAGGGACATGATCTTCCACATAACAGGGACAACTCCATTATATATGTAGGTGGTTCGTCTTCTTCGTAAAAACATTCAAAGGAGAAAGACTGCGGGTCTACTTCAACAACCAGTGGTATCCGTTCCTGGAGTCCACACCTGCCAGGTGATGCAGTTTGCTTTGTGTGTCGATCATCGAAGTGGCTGATTCTGCCCGTAGGTTACATGTCTACAGTTTTCCCCCGCTGCTTGTCGTGATCAATGATAAGTTGAACCCCATCGGTTCCAAAAAAAAACAAGCAAGAATCCGAAATATCTTGGAAATCACTGGGCGTTGGGCTGTGAAGCTCTCACGAGAACAAGTTCTGTGGCCCACCAGCCCCCTCGAGCATGTACCCAGCCGGTCTCATGAAGTCGCGCAATAGTGGCACGGAGCAAACATCAATGACTACCGGAGGCGATACTAACAAGGTTGCTGTTGATCTACTTGGACGACTCCATGAACGCAATGCCGTGGCTTACGGCGTGGCTTACGGGTGGTCTCTCATTCTAGAATTTCTCTGTTATCCCGCAGGGGACGTTGACTTTGGAATGTCCTACCGCTCCACAACATCTCTATCCGTAGAACTTATCCTTATCCGGATCTGTTCGCTTTAGTGTCCAACGTCTTTTGAGTGACTAGAATGAGCCTAGGTCAAACATCATGTGCTATTGGAAGCGCGCCTGTGGCATGACGTTTCCCCTGAGCAGAGCCACAGGTCCGGTTCAGCTGGATGCTGGATGGTGTTTGTTAGGGCCTCCTTCGCGTGTCCCTTGTGCGTCTCAGCCACGGACACCCAACGCCAGTCTCGTGCACAATGTCAGCTTGTCATGGATCACTTCTGCCAGCCTGCCACGTCGACAAAACACTTTGAGAAGTCAGGCCATTCTGACAGCCCTACGAGGTTCCACACAAGGTCCTGTGGTCGAATGCTGATGCTTCTCCATGTTGTAGGATCCTGCCTTTGAGTTTGACTTTGCGCCGCGTCAACGGCTTCGCTCGCGCCGTCTTAGCCCGCGTCGTCTTAGCCCGCGTCATCCGGATGCGGGCGAGCTCCAGCGAGTTCCTTTCAGATTTATTCTCGCCCGGGCAGCCTGGGTCCTTGAAGAATTCTTCTTCCAGCCTGTCTCCCTTTCCTTGCCATCACACCATCCCGCCATCCCGCCCTCCTCAAGAAAACGTAGCCGGCATTTCTAGTGGAGGATCATAAAGAATCGTCACAATGCAGCAATCGCAGATGAAGGAGCCACCTGCACAGGCATCGACGTCATCGCCTCCGCAGACTACGACCCTGAATTCTCCCCTACCAACCCCTCCAAGGACACCCTCGCAGGCCTCCTCGATACACACCCATACACACCATAAGACCCCCGCCGGTGCCAAGATGGATCCTCATTTGGAGAGAGGTTGCCCGCACCAAACCACCTCTCACAACTCCCACACCTCCCGCACCCCCCGCACCTCCCTGGACACAGAATCATCGCATCGCTCCCGCCAAGGATACATGGACTCCCTCGTGCCGCCCTCGAGTGAGGAGATGTCGCGCATCTCGCAGGTGCAGCTCGAGCGCCAGAAGCAGGAGAGGCGCAAGTCGCGCGAGAAGGAGAAGGAGGCGCGGAGATCCATGGACATGTCGCGATCGAGTCTGGACGCCCAGCCGCAGGACAAGCCGCGCCATAGCAGCAGCATGTTCAGCGGCCTTCGCCACAACAAGTCGAACAGCGCGAACAACCACTCCCGGCAAAGCAGCATCGCCGCAGCAGTCGTCGCCGCGAATGCTCCTACCGCGGGAATCGACGCTGGCGACGGCGATAACCTCCGCATGCACCACGCTGCCGCCTTGATACAACGGACGTATCGGGGGTACAAGACGCGTCGGGAGATGAAGGGTTTGGGGTTGAATGCTGACACGAGGTGGACGCATGCCATCCGGGAGATGAGGTTCCGGGAGATGGTCCAGCCGCGCGGGAAGGATGACGTGCCCATACCGGTGGGCACCGAGGCGACGCAGGAAGGGCTGGGTGCCGAAGGTGACGAGGCCAAGAAGAGGTCCAGCTCGGCGCGGTACAAGTGGCGGAAGGTTGCCACCATCGCTGCCAGAGCGGCGGCTGACATGGACGATGACCCGACGAGCTCGAGCGAGTCCGCCTCAGATTCCGATTCAGCACTGTCGACGCCTGAGAAAAAGAGGATAGCACACCAGAAGCGCGAAGAGGCCAAAGCCAGGAGGCGAAAAGATGCGCAGGTGATGGGACTGCAGTATTTCCTGGAAATGGTCGACCTCAAGCACAGATACGGCTCCAACCTACGCACATACCACGAGGAGTGGAAAAAGTCGGACACGAACGAGCCATTCTTCTACTGGCTTGACCACGGCGAAGGGCGCAATCTCGACATGACCTCGTGCCCACGAGAACGACTCGATCGCGAACAAGTACGGTACCTCTCTCGCGAAGAGCGCCAGTACTACCTCGTGCAAGTCGACAACGAAGGCCGGCTCTGCTGGGCAAAAAATGGCATGCGCATCGACACAAGTGAGAAGTGGAAAGATAGCATCCACGGCATCGTGCCTGTGGACGACCCAACGCCAGCGTTTCAACCAAAATGCACCAACCTGAATCAACCCAAACTCTTTCCCAGCGACCCGTCCAGCTCCGAGAGGACTAGCAGCCTCTCCAACGCCTCCTCCTCGGAGCTCGAAGCCGCGCGCGCCGCGAAATATGCATCGCCGGGCTTTTCTGACGCCAAGGGCTATAAGAAAGTCACCCACCTCTCCGCCTCGACCATCTTCAACACGCTGCTGCGCAAATCAGTGCGCAAGAACACCTGGATCTTCGTGGCCGACACCTCCTTCCGCCTATACGTGGGCATCAAAGACTCCGGCGCCTTCCAGCACTCGTCCTTCGTCCAGGGCTCCCGCATCTCCGCCGCAGGGCTCATCAAAATCAAAAACGGACGCCTCACCTCGCTCTCTCCGCTCTCCGGGCACTATCGACCGCCCGCGTCCAACTTCCGCGCGTTCGTACGAAGCCTGAAGGAAGAAGGCGTCGACACGTCACACGTGTCCATCAGCAAATCCTACGCCGTGCTTGTGGGGCTGGAGATGTACATGAAGACGCGGCAAAAAGGCAAGCAGATCTTTCAGAAAGCCACGCATAAGAAGGACCAGCTTGTGCACCCCAAGGAAGTCCAGAAGCTCGAGGAGGATCAGCGGGACAAGTCTCAGTCCGCGGAGAAGGAGAGAAAGTTCCTGGAACGGCAGGCGGCGGAGACGACGGCGGGGGAGGAGAGGCACAGGGAAGAGAATCCGAGCTCGGTGCGGGTCCTGCAGAAGTTGGGCATCAGCTCTAGTGTGTCGGAGCGGCAGAAGGGGGAAGGCATGGCGAGTGACAGCAAGGCTGAAGTGATAGAGGAGCAGGCCGAGGCTACGGAGAAGGCGGAGCTTGAAGAGGCGACGGCGGCGGCGGCGGCGGCTGCTGCGGGCCCCGCTGCTGGGGGAGCGACGACGGCGGCTGTGAATGAGGAGAAGGGCAAGACCAGGATGAGTGAGTGATGATGGGACATGATGTTTATGTACGACGGGCATTGATACCTTGGATATTCCTTTCTGGGACGGACGGGCGGGTTTGCTATTTTAGAGGCCTTTATACTCACGCATGCGAGCGAGCCTTACGCATATGTAGCTGGCGCATAATTTCATCATCAATCGGTGGCATCGACACCGGAATTATATCGCATCACACCAATCGAATCTTACAATGCTCAACCACTCGGCGATCCATGCTTCGGAGATTGTGACCATCATTATCATTACGTTCTTATCGTATTCTACGCGAAAAAGGGTATACAAGAAGTCCTGAAGTCCTAAAGCAGGGCCCATGCGGTGGGCGCCCCGGGACCGATGCAGATCCAGAATGCTTCGCTGTGAAGGTATGCTCATGCAAATAGAAAGTCCTTCAGTACCGGCGAGCCGGAGAACTCGGGGTTGAGCAAAATACAGCTGCACCCATCTGTCAGCCATGCGCGTCTTCTTCCACCGGAGGGCAGCACCCCGACAGGGGATGGGGGTGGGATGTGCGTGTGGAGGACGTACTTCAAGAAGTATTGCAGCCCAGCCCTCCTCTTCTCGAGGAACCTGGGCCGGAACCGCGATATGACGCTCTTGGGGGGCAGCACCGGTACCGCGGCCTCGAAGCTCGGAAATGTCCGTATCAGATCGCGCCTGAAGTCGTCGAACTCGGAGTATCGTTTGCGAATGTTCATGTACGGTCCCTGCGGGCGATATTAGCCGTCGCCGCCGCCACCGTCTCTCTGTCTCTCTCGCGAACCCGGTTTGTAAGAGGCAGCAGCACTTACACTCAATGTCTGCACGCGGATATTCCACACCACAAACGCCCCGATGTTCGTCGCGCTCCCGTTCACAATCACGTAGTCCGTCACCTCGACGCTCTTGGCCCAGCATGCCTTGTTGCGGTCGCGCCCGTACGACGTCCGTGTCTCCTCCGAGTCGCGCTGCCTCGGGTCCTCGCTCTCGTCTGCCTCGTTATCCTGCAGCGTGATGCCGCCGGGGACGAGGCTCTCTGTGGAGTGGTTGTTGGCGCAGGAGCTCGACTGCGCGTCGAAGGTGTGCCCGTGTGCCCAGTAGGGAGGCGATGTTATCGGAGAGGTTATCGTTGACTTCTTGTGGCCGTTCGGGGGGGTTGGGGTCTGGTGGACTGGTTCCGGCTCGGACTCGGGCTCGGGGAAGAGTGTTCGCTCGGCGACGACATCGTCGACCTCGTCGTGGGTTGCCGCGTTCTGTTCCTCCTCGTGTGACGTGGCCTCGGCGTCCTCATTCCCCGCGAGTCCATTGGCTTTGGCGCCATTGCGCTCCTCCTCCTCGGCGGCGGCGGCGGCGGCGGCGGTATGGGCGTAGTGTTCGCTCCCGCTGCTTTCGCTGCTCTCCTCCTCCTCGCTCCCGTCATGCGACGGGTCAAATTCCGGGAACTCCTCCGTCACGATGCTGTCGTCGTCCTCCGCCGGCCGCTGCGCGACGTGCTTCCCATTCCCGTTTCCGTGGCGGCCATTCAAGCTGCCGTTGTGGACAGAGTGTTGTTCGGTGGCAGTTGCCATGGAGCCATGTGAGCGAGGCCTCCAGCGGACCTCGGGCGCAAATTGGCGTTGAGCGTGTCTCGGGATCGAGGCGAAAGGTCTCGCGCGCGGTTGGGGAGTTTCGTCGGTGAAAGGGCGCAGGAGGGTCTGAGTTGGACACGAAGTTGGACAGAGATCAATTTGCTCGATCAATTGAATTGCCCTGAAAGTGGAATCAGGCCTGGAGCTGGCGTGGGGCACCCGGGGGGGGGGGTAAAAGGACGTAAGGGACTCCCAGGAGTGCCAGGGTAGCGTTTAAAGAAGTACGTACTACCTATGCCAGGATCAGGGGGTTAGGGGGTTTAGACTCGATGAAATAGACTCGCCGACGTTGAACCAAGGCACGGTCGTTGAGTGGCGATAAGCGATCAGGAAGGGAATATGGCCGAGGGAATTGAACAAAGGACGCAATCGTGGGAAGCGGGTCTACTTCGAGTGACTTGGTCTCTTAGGACGTCCAAACTTTGTTTCGTTCGAAGTCTGCTCACCCAACATCCCATGACGGCACACGGAGCCATCGGTGTATGCACGGTCCCCGGACTACCGAAGCTTGGTAACTTAGGGGTTAGGGTTTGGGCTTGGTTTATGGATTCCGGGAATATCGCTTCGCCATATCCATCTACTTTCTGCGTGGGAACTGCGACAGAGTGTCCATGTGACTATATTTCAGTGACCGTACAGTGTCTTGATTAATACGAGTAATATCATGTTCATCTCAATTCGACCCATGAGCCATGACATGGGCATTACAGTGGATCGAGCGTCAGGCTTTCCCAAAACGGAAATCAGACTAGCACATGAGAGCAGTTCATTGGCTGTCAATGGCAAGGATATGACCTCTCAGTCCATGACTCTCTCCCCTGGGTAGGGACTTGGGTACCTAGGTACCTACCTAGGTCCAGTAGAGTGAGAGGACATCCGGGCTCCTGTTTCGATATACCTCAAGTTCTGCAGAATCAAATCCTTCTCCCTGAGGCATTCTCCCCTTCCGGCCCTCAGACTATTTCTCGTACGGCTCCTCACGCTTAGCGGACATGCTCACACTTCCTCCTCAGTGTCGAGTTTTTCTCCGGTCAGTGCAGCTCAGCAATCCTAGCGAAGCCTTTCTGGTGGTGCTAACATCATGAGAATCCAGATTGAACTCATCTGCCCGTACGTCAATAACTTCCAGACAGTACTACTGGGCTTTCTTTCTCGGGAGGGGGCGGGGCAGATGAAAAGGAAGTTGGCTCTGAGCGGGATAACATCTGTCAGATCTGGTGGAGTGCGCCTGAATACCTAGCACTTCTTGTTAGGGCTGCATTTCCAAGACCCTGTTCAGAATTTGCTTGTGTTTATTAGGTTTTAGATCAAGTTCCCTAGCCGCTCTGCACATGCCGCTATGATTCAATGGGCTTTGTGTAGAGATTGGTGTAACTTTAATGTCAGCGTGTATAACAAACTTGACAAACTTGACAAACTCATATGCATCTGTCCTGATTCACATACTCCAAGGTTTAAGACAGTATGGAAGGACAGCCAACTTTCCTATATGACACAAAGATGCGCGAATTCTAAAACCTCAACGAAAGACAAAAGGAGACATTGCCAGAAACACAATATAATCGTCAAACAAGATCAGAGCCAAGACCGCACCATACATCACAGGCCCAAAATGCATAGATAAAGCCTCATCGTGTTCATTATGGCCTACGTCGCCTCTACAATTACTGCTCGTGCTACAGACCCAATCCTTCCGCAGACCAGAGATGAGGGAAGCATCAGTCCAACATCGTCAGATTTTTATGAAGATAAATATACTGACTAAAGAGAATGCAAGCCTATGTTTCATGCGACTCCCCAATAATCTTTGCCTCGCCTGCCGACTTGGGTGACAGCCGGGACAAGATCCGCTCCCTTGACAACAGCGGCACCACATTTTTGCCTAACCAGCAGTGCCATTTTGTCAGCTGCCAAAAAGGATACTTCATTTATGTTTGCAACAAACAATATCCTGGGAGTACCCAGACGGTCCTCAACAGTACCCTTGCTGCATACACGCAGGATGTCCTGAATACTGGAACATGCAACTCTGACAAGGGGGCACTAGGGAAAGCTGAGAATGGACCGTGAATTGTCGGTGTTGGAGATTTGGGCTCAGATTATAACCCTTCCACATCTTGAAAAAAATAAAGAGAAAAGGTTTCGGGAGGGGAGGGGAAATTTGGAGGGGCTAGTTCAAAAAAAAAGGACTGACAGTTCGCGGCAGGCCTTGGGGAGAAAGCTCTCATTTGGGTGTCACGCATGCTATGAATTAGAGTTAGTTATCCTTTAGCTGGTGATGGGATTGATGACAGCATAGCTCCAGGTTTATAAGAAGAATTTGCCGGTTGTATGAACAACATACTGAACCCGGAGTCCATCTTCGTAGTATCCGAGAATACAAAAAAACATATCACTTTAACAAGTATCGGGCCATGTGTAAGGATATGCACACCCATGGATGCGACTGTTTTCCAGGTCAATAATGGTTCAAGCATGCTTTGGTACAGTGTGTTGTCTCCCAAGGAAGCCGCTGCAAAGCCGTAGTGCCTGGTTCTTCGGGGTGTTTATGCTGCAGATGCACCTAGTGCAATGAATTCCCTGATTCAAGCCATTAAACCAAGACATAAATACATTCGATTGCATCAGAAGTTGACTGACGGAGACCAGTGATACCGGCAGGACCGTTGGTGTGGAAGGGCGGGTACGGTGAATAGCTACCATGACTCACACATTCAAGGCACCGACTGCAAAGAGTCACTGAGATATATGAAGTAGTATCGCTAATCGTGTCTCTATATTTCGTGTCTTCTCTTGGCCCAGCGGATATCTTCTGCCAGTCTCCCTCTTCGTCCTGCCGAATACCCAAGTTTCCGCAAAGTGAACATAACCAATAACAGAGCTCAATCGTCGGGAAAAACCAATACCTAAATGACTTTTTAATAATGCTGGTCTTGAACTTCGTTTTCTTCATCACGGCCTTCGCTGCTTACGTGGTGGCGACTGTGGCCGCCGGCACAGGCTCTTTGGGTGCCAGAGATGAGACACCGGTGAGTGTTTCCTCTTCCACAGCATTGCGGTTCTCTCAACATCTCAATCTATCATGATCGAGATACTAACATTGAAACTCTCCAGGACAAAATCCTCTGCAACATTCCATCCATCGAGCCGGCCAACTATGGCTACAGCAAAGAAAACATCGGCTCCCTCGACCACGGCGGCACTACCACCCTCCCATCCATGTCGGTCAACGGCAAGAAGTGCGTCCGTCTCGAGTGCCAATACAGCTCTGGGATCTACGCCTGTAACGACAATGATCATTTGGTGACGGTCGACAACGGTGTTCTCGCCAGTTTTGCGCGGGACATCTTAAACAATTCAAGCTGCAGCTCGTACCCAGAGTCCGACAATCATGAGGTTCAGGGCCAGGCTTTTGATGTTGGGGGTTGGAATGTCATTGTTGGGTTGGCGGATGGGGACACTTGCTAGGTTGCCACAAGCTGGTCGTGTTTCTGTTTCCCCCCGGTTGTTTTGGGGGAGGGTGGCGGGGTTGAGGGGCGAATTCTGGCGCTCGGCGAAGTCAGATACATCTGCCCTTCGGTCGAGTCAACAAACAACTAGGCAAGACCTCTAAATAGGTAGACGAATAAATTTCCATCCATACGCCCATGAGCAGCAGAAGGAACATCGATCATATCTTTCTGGCACGGGGGCCTGTGGGAACGTGCCTGAGCATGTGTTCAGCCGGGCCAGGGCATGGGCAAGACTATCAGGAGCCACCGATGGTTCCGATTTTCATTAAAGAGCCCTTTCGAGTACCAGCAAGCCTTTGCCTCGTGTGTTGAGAAGCACTCATTTCCAAGGGCCTGGTAGACCTTTTCGCGAGACCCCGACTCGACTCTGAGCGTGCTGGAGGAGCCGTCATGTCGAATGCTTCAGAGTTTCATGGTTGTAGAAATCAGCAAAACAACATCACCGTTCTGAACCACAATAAATTGAAGATCTGGTAAGACCTGCTGCATAAGATGTTACCCAGCAGATGCCAGCGACACCGGCAGGAAGGTTCGTGATGTCTGCAGAAGTCCGGGTGGTTACATAAGCAGCCACTGACCGGAGCATGGGTCAATCCCTGTCCCCGATAACATGGGCGACTTGCATGGGGCAAACGGCTGCTAATATTCATCTCCACGAACTTCAGCATGACTCTCCTGTCTTTGGTATTTTTTCTCTCTCGGTGCGCCAAGGAGTCACAAATACTACTTCGGACGCACATCGAGGCCATTAAACTTTACTGCCTTTCGGAAGGAAGATCGATGATGATCAGTGCGGGAGAATGTCGCCCTCTCGATATCGGTCTAGCGGCTAAGGACAAAACTGTGGGCTGGAGGTTCTGCGGCTCAGTTCTTAGCTTATTGCACCCGCCGTTAGCGATCTGCTATGCGGCGAACATCCAAACACCCCGGGGAGGCGGATGCGGGATGAGTTTTAGCTGCTTGAGTCTAATGCATTGAAGCTTGCCGGGCCCCTCTAAGGACTCTAGGCAAGGGTGGTCTCAGACGACGTGACTATTGAATACGAAGAGTGTGGCATGGATTCTTCCGCCAAACTCGTTCTGGCTCTCCGGTATTTGACAGAGAGACATGGCCGAGGCGGTGTCCCTTTGCTGCCGCGGAAAGGTGTCAGACGATCTGAAGGGGAGAGGGGGGCTCGTAATCCGTGAGACCAAGAAACGAGATATTCGAGCCAAGGTATCGCGAGAAGCCATCGGCACGACGGTAGCATGTGCGGTGCGACTTCATTTGCGAAGCACTTTATTTTGGCTTTTGTCTTGCTCGAGCGGTCTCTGTTCCCCAACCACTGTCAAGGATAGAAGCTTCAGATAAGCATGCGAGCTTTTTGTTATACGACAAGCAGCAGAAATGTCTGTGTCCGTGCCAGACGCCACCTGATGATCGGAGAGCCCCCGGAGGAAGATGGCTCACTGATCCACCGGTACCATGCGTTATCCTCGCTCCCCCCCCCCACCCCCCAGAAAAGTCTGACAATATTGAACGAGACGAACTTCACCGACGGTCCTTCGACTGGGTCATCAACGGTCTGTCGGAAGTTGAGCGACAACACTCTCAAGATGAGACGACCGGGCCGTTTCTTATCACGGTCTAGGGAGCAGAATGCCACCTTCGAGGACCGGAAGGTCGATGGGTGATCGGTAGTGCTGCTGCAGCTCCCCAACAACCCCAGAGGCCAAGGCTATCGTCTGCAGGCATCCTGCGCCCGTCTCGCCGTGCCGAGAGGGTCTCCATCCGATATGGCGACCGCCACTCGTACCAATTGGCTCACCTCATTGGGCCACGACCAGCTAGAGATTGGGGCTCTAGCCACCATCCCTGCCCGAGCTGCATTCTCTCCCGGGGATGCGAGGTGAAGCTAACCTCAATTAAGGTTGTCTACAACTTTACCCACTCGATCCTGGCTAGACAACTGACATGGGGGTGGGACCGGTCGGCATGCTGCTCCTTTTCATGTCTCTGCCCGTACGATGTCCTCATAGATAAAATGGGGAGCTCCTTGGTTGAGCCTCAAGCTCGGCTCGTCCTTGCTCCTGTGGATTGTTTGTTCCCATTTTACGGATTAATACGCCTGTGGAAACCCGTGGTGGAAGTCGTCACTCGCTCCTCCGCCGGATTTATCGTGGAAGGACCAGCTGCTTCTCTCTCTGTACACAAGTTTCCTCTTTGCACTGTAGCGTTGTCTCACCCGTTGTCGTTGCTTCCTGACCGTCTGGAACTGTGAGTGGTTCCTTCTGTTCGCTCCTGGATCTCCTCTCCTTCGGTAGAGGACATTCTTGAAACCTGACCCTTTCCAATAACATCTCGGTACACTTCCGACTTGCACAGAGACCAACACACATCGTGTGATCTTCCAAAGCTGACTTGCTTCTACCCAGCCCCAGACTACAAGATCAGCAATAATTTTAATTCCCATAACAGCTCATCACCATCATCATTCAGTCTCACGCCATGATCTCCTTCAGGACAGCCATTCTGGCCGTAGCAACGGCTTTCGTTGTGACTGTCCGGGCAGACTACTACATTGAACCCAGCAGTGTATCTCTCAGCACCAGAGGTGTGTTGAGCGCCCGGACTCATCCCGTCTACTTCTGCAAAAGACTCACATTTTTTTGAACAGAGAGCTGGTGTGAAAGTGAGACGTCGACATGCCCACTCATCTGTGAAGACATGGGAGCCACCGGAGCCTCAGTCAACACATGCAACGCTGTACGTCCGCCCTCCGTTTCCATGCTATCCACAAGCAATCTGCCCTCGGCATTGGCCCCATGCCCTATTCCCTCAAACTAACATCCTCCCTCTAGACAACGCTCACCTACGGCTGTCTCTGCAATGACAACAAAACCCCGAACGTTTCCCAATACTCCCTGACGCTGCCCTACTTTGTCTGCACCGAGTGGGGCACGCAGTGCGTCACAGCATGTGGCAGCGACAGCTCATGCGCTTCTGCCTGCCGACAGGACCACCCGTGCGGCGCGACGGACCCGACGACTAACAAGACGAACGCCACCATTACCGCATCGAGTACTGGCGCTAGCTCGACCAGCTCCGATGGAGCTGCTGTCTATACCGGACTCGGTGGCAGCGAAGGAAAGAGCGCTGCTGGGCCCCCTGCCTTTGAGCTCGCCAGGCTGTATGCCACGATGGCGACGCTGGGACTGTTCGGCATGGGATTCGTGTACCTGCTGTGAGAGGCGCCATGTGAGGACAAGAACCGGCTGGGCAAAGGTGATGCTCAGCTGCAGAGATTGCGTGGGAGGTGACGGATGTCTCGGCCGTTTGTCTGACGCCACCGTCAAGTCTCGACTACTTGATCGCCTGGGGGATGTATTCCTGACGGCTGTGGGGCCGGAGGAAGAAACGGCATGAAGAAGATCGGCATCAACAACAAAATGCACTATACTTGGTGCATCTAATATCTGTATTTGCGGCGTCATTGCATGGAGTAGTTGGTGTTCTGCTTGCGGATCAGCCACAAGGCATTCATTCATTAGTACAGCATTGGGAGTTGTGTTTTGGTTTGCACGCATGAAAATGCATGCATTCTGGCTAGGTATCAACAAATAGTTCTTGCGGGTAGCTATCACGGAAATGGAAATGGAAACGGATCGACGGACCCGGATCTTGGACCCTTTTGGTGTATTGTCATGTCTGTGAGCCGTGAGACATGGTTCGTGTGCGTTCTTCAAAGGTGCGTTCTTCAAGGGTGCCTTCTTCAAGGGTGCCATACGTCATGGAGCAGCCATGTCCTACGTCCAACATACGAGCGATGAAAGGATAGTAATGTGGAAACAGAGATCATGCCTTTGATGGCAGATGAAGGCATCACTACGTCATCAGTCCACAGAATATCCGAACAGCAAGCCATATCGGCATGCTCATGCGTCAACATCGTCAGAAAGTATTCCGGGCCGCGAGTGAAGTTACATTCCTGAATGACATGAAATCTGAGGAGGCCCCTACTCCATCTGCAGTAGAATCATGCTTATATGTAGGAGGTGTCCCGATTGGTTTTGTTTCACAAGCACGGAGAGGGGCTGGAAAAGGACGATGCATAGAAACGCCACCTACAGTCGGGGCACGTTTCTCGTAGAGAAGGCCTGTTGATGAATACTTTTTTATTCCCCGATAAGACAGGCTTGAATACCACAAGGACTCTAAGGCGAACGAGGGGGTCTGCCTTGATTCACTACCTATTGACAATACGTTTCTTCGTTACATCACCACCTAGGCTACATAGGTATAATAGTATTTGACACTCCTCTCTGTGCCACGTAATTTATTCGGGCTGCGTCTGGTAACAAGTACTGTGGTGTGACAAATATGTGAGATGATTGAGATTGACTCAGAGAGGGGACGTGCTCGAAAGGCTTACAAGGCTCCAAGCCTTCTCACGACTGAATGCGCCGTTAGCTGTAGGTGAACTCTCGAGTTCCTCTCGGTGAGTAGCTCTGCTTTGGTCCACCTAGCCCTAAAAAAATAAAAATAATAAAAAATAATAAAATCGATCGCCGACCTAAGGGTCCTCTTGGTCGTGCTATTCCGAAGCCGTTTGTATTCCCTGCCGAGTGTTCTGGCATTGTTTCTTGCGGAACACTTGGCTACACATAGGAAGAATAGCCGCAGCCTCGCGTGTTTCGCAGCCTCGCGTGTCGACCCGTGGACACTACCAGGTCAAGCAGGTCACTTCTTTAAAGTGTTCATAGTTCAATGCATTCTGGTTTTTTCCCTCCCGTCACACTCATCTGTCTATATCCTGTCAAAGGTCTCACCCAGGTAAGTTGATTTACCGAACTTAGCTGAGAATGGTCATGTTCCGATGGTTGAGATTCGTTCGCGGTAGTGCAGGGCCACTCTCTGGGGACAAGGCGCCAGCCTTGTCTAGGTCTCAGCTTACTGCCGAGATTAGCAAGGCTGAGAGTTCAGCTCGCCGGTCAAGGACGTCATGTTGCCGAACCCCTCATTCCGAGGCGTGGCTGCTTGGGTGAAAGGCTAGCGGCCTACTTGTGACTTTCACGTGTCAGAACCCAGTCCGATGATACTGGGTGAAGCAGAGCGGTCAGGCGGGGTTGCACAAGTGAGATCCGTGCATGCAGGCACCTACCTCTACAATGTATGTAATTGGGCTAGGAAGCTGGAGGTTTGAAACCGCATAGATGAGGATGTCTCTTGGTGTGGATCGTCAGTCGGTCTGGTGGTCAGGTGGTCGGGTGGTCAGGTAGTTCTGGCAGTCTGGGATGTGGAAGACGGGCCTGTCGACCACCCACACACCCCTGGCATGTGAAGATCTGGGATATCCCGGCAACACGGTCACCCATGCCCAGGAGCTCCCCCACTAAACCACGGTCGAATTCTCGATGCCGTCACAGTGCGTAGCATGACCTGAAAAAGAAGAGTTCCAAGAACACGTTATGCAGTACGTGGTGTGAGCCCACGAATTGCGAGTTGAGAAGGTCGGCGCCGTTGCCTCGGCATATTGACCACCCGGAATCTGCACCAAACCTGAAAGTTGCAGTGTTCCAATCAGGCCCGTGAGACCCACGAGCAGGCGGGACAGGCTGCCGCCAGGGTTCGAGGCACTAGAGCCAATCAGCCGCCCAGTAGCGCACTACTGAACTGGGTCCCGTCCAGGCTGCGGCAGCTTCTATGGCTTCTAGAGCCCTTCGACTTTTCCGCATGTCGTCGTGGACTTTCTCCTTCTCCTTTCCACCTGCGCCTGCGCCTCCCAACCTCCACCATCTTAGCCTCTACTGGTGTCTACCATGCTGCCCATAGCATAAATCCAACGCCCTTTTCCTCTTGTTGCTGTCTAATCTTCTTTCCGTCCTCGCTCTCTAGGCCTGGGAAGCTTCAGGAAACATCATCATGGCTCCCAACAGCAGTATGCGTCCCTACCCTCCTCCTCCCCCGCCCCTTTTCAACAGCTCAACAGCCCCGCCATGGCTTCACTCGCGCATTCCGGAGACATGTCCGTGTATGCCTGCATGGGGCAATTGGGAAGCTGACGACAGTCGCCATCCTCTACAGAAGAAGCTGCCGCCGAATGCGTCTCGGATGACGCCCTGATCCACCTCAAGTCGTATCAGTACTCGGCCGTCGACAAGTCGCCCGTCTCCTACTACATCCTCCGACCATACGTACGTGCTGCTCCCAAGAACCACTTCGAAATCCGCGTCTTGTCGCGCATCCTCTCCTCCCACCAACGCTCGGAGCGTACGCGACGTCCTGCCGACTAACCACGTGTCTGGGGAGAATAGTGGAACTGGGCCGCGAGTCTGCTGCCAGTATGGCTTGCGCCGAACATGGTCACTCTGATCGGCTTCTTCTTCATCCTGGCCAACGTCGGGCTGCTCGTCTGGTTCGTGCCAGACCTGATAGGACCGGTACGCTCACCCTTGCCCACCCATGAAGCGACGTCCTGCCTCATATGTGTGCGCCCCCGCGCGAGCGCGATGCACATGCCGTTCCGGACATGGAGAGCACCCGCAGCTAACCGAGGCGCCTCTCTTTCTTCACCCTACAGGGACCGTCATGGCTATACTTCAGCTTCGCCATCGGCCTCTTCATGTACCAGACCATGGATAACATAGATGGGAAACAAGCACGGCGCACCGGCACGTCCAGTGGACTTGGCGAGCTCTTTGACCACGGCATCGACTCGCTCAACTGCACCCTGGCCTCCCTCCTTGAGACCGCCGCCATGGGCCTCGGCACCTCCAAGACCGGTGTCTTCACCGCGCTCTGCCCCTGCATCCCCATGTTCTTCTCCACCTGGGAGACCTACCACAGCCACACCCTCTACTTGGGCTACATCAACGGCCCGACCGAGGGCTTGCTCATCGCCGCGGGTATCATGGCCATGAGCGGCTTCTACGGTCCGCAGATCTGGACCACCCCCGTCGTCGAGGTGCTGGGCGAGAAGTACACCTTCGGCTACGCAGAGCAACTGGGCGACCTTGCCGTGCGCGACGTCTGGGCCTTGACCATTGTTGGAGGCCTGTTCGTGCATATACCCGGGTGCATCAAGCACGTAATCGAAGCACGCCGCAGCCGAAACCTCCCTGTCGCTCCAGTCTTCATGGAGTGGACGCCATTCGCGGTCTACTTCTTCTCTATCGGCCTGTGGCTGTACAGCCCCTTCTCGACCCTGCGGGCAGAGAACCACCTCGTGCTATTCTGCCTCACCATGAGCTTCGTCTTCGGCCGCATGACCACCAAGATGATCCTCGCCCACCTGACGCGCCAGCCGTTCCCCTACTGGACCGTCATGCTGTTCCCGCTCGTCGGCGGCGCATTTCTGGGCAACCTTCCGCGGTTTGGACTGCCGGCTGTGAGTGCCGAGGTGGAGCTGACGTACCTGTACGGATACTTGCTCTTCGCGATGATCGCGTACTTCAGATGGGCATTCTTGGTCACGGGCGCTATCTGTGACTACCTCGGCATCAACGCGCTGACGATACCGTGGGAGAAGACGGTGGAAAATCGCAAGAGGGAGGACGCAGAGAGGAGAGCGAGGAAGGGCGAGGTCCAGGCGAATGGCACGAGTGCCAATGGGAAGAAGGCACAATAGTATTGTGTCCTACCTGGCGCGCTGGGAGCCTGAGAGTGACACTGCTTGTTCAGAAAACGACACAGACAAGAGTGCGAGTAGTAAAAAGTTTGGCGAAAACCTGAAGAGCGGGATGACTCGTTCAGCGTCGACATGATTGCAGCATCGCGCGACAAGACACTGGGAGCACGAAAAGCAATTGAGGAAAACGGAATGGCTGGTTTGGGATTCGACCGGGGCTCTATCTACATAATTATGGGCATGATGCATCGAACTCGGCGTTAGGGGCAAACCGAAAAAAAGCATCATGAATATTTGAGCACATTCAGAACACGGCCCTCGATCCAGCTTGGCCGTCTTTTAGTGGATGAGCATCCCACACCAAAATCATGACCGCTCTGTACTCGCAGACGAGGCTCCCTTCCCATGCCTCCGGCAGACTTAGGAGTATCTTCACCTACGCTTCGTCCCCTTGTCCAACAATCTCAACCTTCTCGACGCTCCCCTCGCCCATCCAAACCACGGCATCCCTGCCCTCCCTTAATCTCCCTTTGATCCCAGCCAGCTTATGCGTCACCATCACCACCGTATGTCCACAAGCCACAAAGTCATCCTGTATCACATCGTACATCTTCGCCTCCGTCACCGGGTCAAGCGATGAGGTGACTTCGTCGAGAAGGATGATCGGTCTGACGGGGTTGGTGTCGTCGGTATAGGTGGATGTCGATGTGTCGCACAAGATGTGCCTCCGCACCAATGCGCGAGCGAGGGTCAGCAGTTGGGATTGACCCGTGGAGAGCGTCGGCAGGGAGGATAGTGGCGTGGAGAGGATGACCTCGTCCCTAGCTGCAATATCGTCCAGCGAAACCAACACTCCAACCTCCTCGTCCTCAGTCGCCTCCATACTCCCACCAGCGCAAAAATGTTCCCACAACCCCGTCTTCCTCAACGCAGCCATTACCGTAGCCGTCTCCGCCCTCCGCTCCGGGTCAAGGTTAAACCGCAGGCTCCCCTGCGGTAGGAAGAAGGCTTCCTGCGCAACAGTGATAAACACCCTCTCCCTCACCGTCGACCTCGACAGCAAGGCGATGTCGACGCCATCGACGGCGATCGTCCCCGCCGTCGTGCTCAGCAGGCGGAGCAGCGCGAGCAACAACGAGGACTTCCCGCTCCCCGTGCGCCCGCACACTACCACCGTCTGCCCAGCTTTGATGGTGAGGTGGAGATCCTTGAGCGCCACCGCGTCGGGGTTGTACGCCACCGTCACGCCGCTCAACACAATCTCGCCTCGGCTCGGCCAACCCTCGGGCGTGTTGTATGTCCCATGCGCGAGCGGCTCCTCCCCCGGCGTGGCGGTCTCCACATCCCTCAGCCTCGCGACCGCGCCCAGGGAAACCTCCAGGTTCGTCCAGTTCTGCACCAGCTTCAGCAGCGTCGAGTTGGCCACGAGGATGATGTTGAGCGCGACACCGATCGCCCCTCCCGTCGTCGACCCGCGGAAGTGCACAGCTAGCGCGATGGTGCCCACGGCGATGGCGGCGATGAGCAGATCCAGCACGACGTTGAGCCAGCGCTGCAGGCACATCAGGAGATAGAGCGGTCTTTGGCTGCTGTCGAGCGTTTGAGAGGTGGCCTTGGCGATGGCGGCCTGCCAGCCGAACGCCCGGATCGCCGGCGCGCCTTGCACGGACTCCATGAAGGCGCTGAGCACGGCGGCGCGGGTGTCGAGGTCCAGGAGGCGCAGCTGGCGCGAGGTGCGCAGGTAGACCCTCTGCACCACGTACACGACGGCCGCGCTCGGGGGCAGGGTGAGCGCGACGAGCGGCTGGGAGACGAGGAGGAGGAGGATGATCTGCACGAGCAGCTTGAAGACCTGGGTGCAGAGCGCGGCGAAGGCGGGCGCGAGGGTCTTGTCGACGAGCTGGAGGTCGCTGCCGAAGCGGTTGAGGATGGCGCCGGTGTCGGTGCGGCTGAAGTAGGACAGCGGGGCGTTGACGATGGCGTGCAGGAGGCGCGAGTGCAGCGCCAGGCCGGACGTGGGTGCGACGAGCAGGAGGGTGGAGGACATGATGCCGTTGGTGCTGAGCCAGGCGGCGAGGAGGATCAGGAGGTAGATGGAGGAGTAGAAGAGCGTGGAGGGGGAGGGGGATTCGGTCCAGACTTTGAGCCAGTAGGGCGGGAGCGTGTAGAAGAGGGCGCAGAGGGCGTTGGCTGTGATGAGCAGGGCGATGTTGACCGGGTTCGAGGCGCGCGCGTAGTAGCTATAGAGGGAGAGGTCGCCGCTCAGGCGGGCCACTTCGTCGGTGGCGAGAGGTTTGCGGGTGGTGAGGGCCAGGTCTCGTTCAGGAGCTTCGAGGACTTTCTCGGGACCGTCGTGTGCGTGGATGAGCTCGGACAGTTGAGGGTCGTCCTCTCGGAGCTGTTCCCACGTCCCGTGCTCTTTGATGGTCCCGTCTGCGAGCACGACGATGTCGTCGGCGAGGTGGAAGTGCTGCGTCGCGGTGCTGATCCACACGACCGTGGTACCGAGTTTCCGCAGCACGCCCGCCGGCCCAAACAGGTGGTCGATGACCTGGTTCTGCGTCTTCCCATCCAGGGCGCTGAAGCTGTCATCAAGCACGAAGATCTCGCAGCGTGAGTATACGGCGCGGGCGAGAGCCACGCGGTGTCGTTGGCCGCCGGAGAGGTTCATGCCTTTGCTTCCGACGGACGTCAAGTCTCCGTCCGGGAGGAGGTTGAGGTCCGAGTCGAGGCAGCACGCCAGGATGGTCTTCTGGTACCAGGCTTCATCGTGGGGCTCGCTGCTCCCTGGGCCGAGGATGATATCTTTGATGGTTTGGTTGGGCAGCCAGGGGGTTTGTGAGCAGTAGGCGATGTGTCTGGAAGAGGTGCCGATGGTTCCTAGGACGGTCATCATCTCGCCGAGGATGGCGCGGGCGAGGGTTGTTTTACCTGCGCCTACCGGACCGGTGAAGATCGTGATGGATCCTCGGGGGATCTCGACGCTAATGTCCCGGAGGATAGGCTTGGAGGTGTCGGGCGCTGCGATGGTGACCTTGTCGAGGACGATGGCAACAGTATCCCTTGAGGTGGGAGTGTTGCCTTGAGAGTTGGTAATGAGGACGGGTGAGATCCCTGCACTCTCGCCTAGGAGATACGCCTGGATACGCTCGAAGCTGGAGAAGGAGACAACGGCTCGTGGAACGATGGTCATCACCATGTTCGCAGGGTGAGTGATCATGGCCAGGATGGCGATTGTAGTGAAGGCCGTCTCGACGTCGAGTGCTTCTCCTCGAAGGCCCGCGAGTATCGCGTATAGCACGATGGTCGAGACCGGGGCGAACATGCCCAAAGCATTTGCTACGTCTCGAGGGTCAGAACGTGGCACGTCTAATCAAGGTGAAGATGGCGCGGGCTCACCACTGGCATTATACGCCACCATCAACCACCGCACTCCTTTGGCAGCATCCATCTCTTGTCGGCGGAGCTCCTCGACATGATCTGCCACCGTCTGCTGCATCCCGAGCATCTTGATGTTCTTGACGGCGCCCAGCATCGAGCTGGTCACCGAAATGCGTTGTTGAGTGGCCGTGTTCCACTTGGCTTGCTCTGCTTTGAGATGTATCGCCACATAGCGGCTCACCTGTGAACAGACTACCATAGATGTCAGCAGCCAATTTACCTATCCAGCGATATCTATCATGCTTGACATGAGACAGACTTACATAATATGAATACGAGTGGCACCGGCCACAACCATCCCACCTCTTTGGCCAGCAGCAGAGTCCCAACGACGACCTCTGAGAATTGAGCCCATGTCTCGTGGAACATCTCCCCGGATTTCTCGATATTGCTGATATCGTTGCTAATGAGCGTGACGACTTTGCCGTCCTCCTCGTTGCTGCCACGGGTTTCTAGGGCATGGCTGTGAAGCAACCCGATCAGCGCGCCCCGGGTCATGACCTCGAGGCGGTTGAGACGGTGCTGGTAGACGGCCGTGGAGAGCTACGAATGATTTCAGTGAGATTTTTCTTCTCTTCTCTCAGGTCTACCGAGACAAGAAGCTTACAGCCATGCCAACGTACGTGGCCGCGGCCGCGACGATGATCCAGTACCCGTCCAGGTCATGCTGCGCCATGGACGGGTCCGTAACAAAGCGAATAGCGCGGCTTATGAGCAGTGGCTGAGCAAAGCGGAACGCGATGACGAACACTCTCGGGATGATCGCGCCCAGGAAGGGCCGGGAAAGACATTGTAGGAGCACCCGGGGTAGGGTCGCCCCGTTTTCGGGCTTCACTGTAGGGCCAGGTTCAGACGAGGTCCTCAAGGGAGGAAGAGGAGTGGAGGGGGGGGGGGGAAGAAGGACGAGAAGAAGAACATGTACTTCGTCGATCCCATGCTCGAACAATAGCCTGTCTCAAGGTCTTTGACGCTGTGCTCTGATCGAGGATCGGGATGTCGTCTTCACTCATCACCCTGCTGTAGCCTCTGGCCAGAATAGGGTTGATCCACAGGAACAGGACGTTTCCCAAGAAGCTCGTCGTGGCTTCAGGGGGCTCGTCTGCATAGGCTTTGAGAAGTATCAGTCTTTTGTCGTGACTCTCCAGCACCAGAAGAAGCAGCGTCGAGAATGGAAGCACGTAGGCGGAAGACACATCCCGGGATCGACCCGGCACGGGAATCCACAGCGCGTAGCAGACCAGCTTGGCCAGCAGGTAGGCCGTCGTCAGGCTGGATGGACGGAGGGACCGCTCATGTGCCCAAGCGGACAGCCAGACCAGGCCGAGAGATGCGGTGAGACCCAGGGAGGCTTCAACCGTGCCAGGAGACGACGCGCTGCTGCTGCTGCCGCTGCTGCTGCCGCCGCCGCCGCCGCCGCGGGTTGAGCGCGTAAGTAGAGCGAGCTGCAAAGCAGCGTAGAGCACGCAGGCGGCCTGCTCGGGGTCGTCAGAAGGTCGTGCTCCAGAGGAAATCAGGGGGTTTCATAGCCACTCCTCACAGCTTTGAGCTTTCCATGCCTGCTCGGACGGACCTTGACAGATGAGCGGTACAGACGCCCGAGGTCGTAGGGCAACAACACGAGAAAGACGACACTGGCGGTCGCCGAGAACAACAGCAGCCACAATGCCGCCGTTGACGGGTCTGCCATCACC